>APFE031135839.1:105653-130394 GCA_000404065.3 Pinus taeda
GGTGTACAATCTTCCTGAGGTATACATCTGGCTGAGACCTTTGAATACAAAAGATAATCAGGCTCCACACCCAACAATCTCCCACTTGGAGACTGATTATAGCAACTCCACCGCTACTTCATTTGCTAGATAATGACTCCTCTTTGGACCTCGTTGTTTCTCATATTCTTCATCATATTTTAAGACCAATTGAAACTGAGCAGATTCTCAGTTTCTTCCTAGTTACAACTTTTGTTAACATATATGCAACATTCTGGCTAGTGTGTATCCTTTCGAGCTTCAACTGTCCATCTTCCAACACTGACCGTATGAAATGGCATTTGAGTTGTATATTCTTAGTCTTGGAATGAAATGAAGTGTCCTTCGCAAGATGTATAGCACTCTGGTTATCACTGTATAACCTGCCGAACTCTTGCTTCTTACCCAATTCATCCAGAAACCTTTGCAACCAAATCATTTATTTACTAGCCTCTGTAGTAGAAACATACTCTGCTTCTGTTGTTGAGAGTTCAACAACACTTTGTAGTTTTTAGACCCAACTGACAGTTGTTCCACCTATAGTAAACACATACCCTGTTGTGCTCCTCCTGTTATCTCTATCACCTGCCATATCTGCATCAACATATCCCTGTAGAGCAATGTTTGAACCACCAAAGCATAATGCTTGATTTGTGGTACCTATCAAATACCTGAGAATCCACTTCACCACCATCCAATGTTCTTTTCCTAGATTTTTCATGTACCTGCTTACAACTCCCACTGCATGTGCAATATCAGGGCTTGTGCAGACCATTGCATACATTAATCTTCCAACTGTTGATGCATATGGAACTTTATGAGCCATTTCTTCCTGAGTCTTGGGACACACCTCCTTAGTTAATTTGAAATGGCTGGCCAAAGGTATACTATCTGGTTTTGCATTCTGCATATTAAAACTTTTCAAAACCTTTTCTATGTACTCACTTTGAGACAATGTTGATTTGTGACTCTTCCTGTCTCTAGTTATTCTCATACCAAGGATTTGTTTTGTAGCACCCAAATCCTTCATTGCAAATGAGTTTGTCAATTTTCTTTTGAGCACATTTATATCCTACATGTTAAAACATGCAACAAGCATGTTATCTACATACAATAACAATATAATATAGCTGCCATCATTTTGTCAAATTTTAGATACCATTGCCTTGGAGCCTATTTTAAGCCATACAAGCTCTTCTTCAACCTGCACACTAGTTTCTCCTTCCCTTTTACCGCATATCCTTGTGGTTGTTGCATATATATCTCTTCCTCCAAATACCCATGGAGAAAGGTTGTCTTTACATCTAACTGCTAAAGATGCAAATCTTCAATTGCTACTAGACTTAGAATAGTTCTGATTGAATTCATTTTCACAACATGAGAAAATATCTCATGAAAGTCTATACCCTTTTTCTGTGCAAACCCTTTCACCACAAGTCTAGCTTTATACCTTTTTTTACCTCCATCTTCTTCCTTCAACTTGAAAACCCATTTATTCTACAATGTTGTTTTACCTATAGGCAACCTGACTAAGTCCCAAGTCTGGTTATGTGCTAAGGAGTCCATCTCTTCTTTCATTTCTTGCTCCCACTTCTTCCTAGTTTCTACCTGCACTGCTTTTTCATAACATTCTGGTTCACCAGAATCAATCAACAATACATAATATAATGAAGGAGAGTATCGTTAAGGGGGTCTACTTATCCTAGTAGATCTTCTAACACCACTTTCAGGTGTTTGAAGTGCTTGTTGCTGTTGTGGTTGTTGTTCTAGTTGTTGATCATTATGTTTTTTAGACACTATCACTTTTCATGTGATATCGTCAAGCATTGTGTGTTCTCTGTTTTCTTTTTTCCTATTTATTTTCCTGCAGCTGGTCCTTATACAAGACCTTTTCATTGAATATTACATCTCTACTCCTAATGATTTTGTGATTTTCATAATCATATCAGCGATAACCAAAATCATTAACACCATATCCTATAAAAGGTACATTTCTTTGATTTTTCCTCAAGCTTTGTTCTATTTTCTTTGTTAATGTGGACAAAGGCTTCACAACCAAAAGTTTTTAAAAATGAGTAGTTTACATTTTACCTATCCATCCCTCCTCTGGAATACCACCATCCAAGGAACTTGAAGGCCCTCTATTTATTAGATAAACAACAGTATCTACAGCATCTGACCCAAATTGTAAAGGCAATCCTGCATGCAATCTCATACACCTTGCATGCTCCATGATTGTCATATTCATCCTTTCTGAAACACCATTTTCTTATGGTGTTCCTGGAACTATCTTCTCTCTACGAATTCCATTCTCTAAACAGTACCTATCAAACTCTTTGCTGCAATATTCACCTCCATTATTTGATCTGAGACACTTCAACCTTTTTCCTGTCTCATTTTCAACCAAAGCTTTCCATTTCTTGAAAGTATCAAATACATCAGATCTATTTCGAATACAATAAATCCAGGTTTTTCTGGTTGCATCAGCAATAAAAGTAACATAATAACGAGAGCCACCAAGAGATGATACTTGAGCAGGTCTCCATACATTTGTATGCACAAGCTCTAATTTTTCGCTCTTCTTTTCTTTCCCAACTCTAAGGAATCTGACTCTCTTTTGTTTTCCATAAACAAAAATCTCACAGAATTTTAAATCAACATGCTTTGAACCTGGCAACAAATTTCTTGAGTGAAGAATCTGCATCCCCTTCTCACTCATGTGCTTGAACCTATGATGCCACAATGTCGTATCTTCTCCTGTAGAGGTTACAACATTAACATAATTAGAAATACCATTGCATAAATACAATGTACCAACCTTTCCTCCTTTCATTATTACGAGGGATCCTTTAGTGACCTTAAAGGTTTTATCTGTGAAAGTAGTTACACAACCTTCACTTCCCAACTACCCTATCGAAATCAGATTTTTCTTCAGATCTGGAACATGCCTTACCTCCTTCAATAGTGATTGATTTCCATTTTTCTGTTTTATGAAAACTATACCCATTCCAACGATTTTACAGGGTTTATCATCACCCAATCAAACCTATCAAAAATCTCCTTGAACATAATCATGAAAATGTTTCTTATCAAGTGTGGCATGGAATGAGGCCCCCTGAATCTACCACCCAGGCATCAATAATATTTTCTAGCGAAAGAAACAAAGCATCTTGCAACACATCACCTATTACATTCGCTTCATGATTAGTTTCTTGTTGCGCGTCTCCTTCTTTTCCCTTCCAAGACTTGCAATCTTTCTTCAAGTGTCATTTCTTCCCACATTTCCAACACACTATCCTCGATCTGGACTTGGATCTGCCTTTTCTTAACTTACTGCGATATCTTGGGCTCTTTCCTCTTTCCATTTTTCTTCCCCTAGCCTCTGCAGTCAAAGCATTACCTCATGTCTCACTAGAGCTTTTCCATCGCGTTTCCTCACTAAGATTTGCACTGACAACATCATTAAACTTTAAAGTACTAGATCCAGAGATAGAGTTACTAATGGCCATAACTAAATCATTCCAACTTTCTGGCAATGAGCACAGAAATAATAGAGCCCTAACTTCATCATCAAAATTTACCCCTACAAAACTTAAACTGACTTAAACTGTATTAAATCATTTAAATGATCAGCAACAGACCCACCTTCTGACATCTTCATATTAAATAAATGCTTCATAAGAAATACCTTATTTAAGGCCGAGGGTTTTTCATATAGTTTGGCCAATGCCGACATTAAACCCTCTGTTGTCGTTTCCTTTGAAATATTAAACGCTATTGATGCCGCTGGGCACAGTCGTATTGTTCCAAGTCACTTTCTATCAAGAATATCCCATTTTGTGTCTGTCATACTCGTCAGATTCTTTGTCTTTCCGCTCAATGGTAGGTACAGATCTCTCTGATACAGATAATCTTCCATCTGCATCTTCCACAGCTGGTAGTTTTGGCCGTTAAATTTTTCGACCCTAAACCTACCATCTTCCACTATTGCTCCCACTCGAACCAGGAACCCTTCTCTCCTGCAAGTTTATAGACCTTCGGCTCTAATACGAGTTGTTAGAAAATTATATATTACGAAGCAATGGAACACATAAAATATTGCAGAAATATAAGCATAGAAAACGAATAAAACAAGAGAGACATAGATATATGTGGTTCACCCAGTTTGGGCTACATCCACGGAGAAAAAGCTAGTCCTTCTTTTATTATATTATCTAAAAAACTGAAGAGATACAACCTACAACAGATCCGCTGTAACACCCTCTTCGCTTTCAATCTTTTCTCTCTTCCTCACTCAAAATACAGATATACATAGACGCAATACAATTCCCTCATATATAGTGAGGGGTTGCCTTCTAGGGCAAAAAACCCTAAATTAAACATAAATTCTACCGTTAGATCATCCGCCTAATGAACGACCCAAATTGACTAGAAATTAATAGATTTTTACAAGGCAATTTTACATCTATTTTTAGCTTCGGGGGCGGTGCCCCCTAACCTCCGGACCCCCCAGCCGGGGGGAATTGGCCCCCTTGAACCAAAACCCCCGCGGGTGGACAAGTCCGGCCCCCCGACCCCTGCGTGAGGGCTGTACAATCCATGGCTATACACCATATGAGACCTTTGGAATCAAAATATCATGCTCCAACCCCAACATTAGATGTTTCCTTGAGAAAAAAATATACAAAAAAAATGCATCCTATTAAATTAATAATATAAACACTTATTTTTACCCATAATCACTCTCTATTTTTATGAACAAGGTGAAAATGTCACACTTATGTGGATGACTTTTGTAATGCACAGCTTTGAACATTTTCAATTGGTCATCTCATATTATGTTAGTGTGAAACCACAAACTAGCACTAGAAGTTTTGGATGACCAAGATGTTGGATATGTACCTTGGTTTTATAGAGTGCTTCTAAATTGGTATGTACCTTGGTTACAAAAAGAGATTGTCTTATAACTTTCTAAGTTAACAAAATATTTAAATAGCTGATCACCATGAGTATGATTATGTATGAATGAAAACCAAATATTTAAATCACTAGTCACCATGATTATGTACGAATGAAGTTTCCTTCCTGTTAATATGAGATATTTATATATTATATCTTTTGTCTTTTCCAAATTGATTACCTATTGATTTAAATATTTACACATTTGACATGGCATTCTATTATTTTTAAATTAATTTAATCGAAATAAACACTACATTTTCTTTCGCATCAATTTCTTGCCAAACATAACGTATGCTATCATTCTCATTACTCGACGTCAACAATGAACCGCCACTATAATAAAGTATCCATATTTATATTATAATATGAACCGCCACTATAGGCCTATGTGTTAAGGATATAGTACACCGTGCATTATAATAAAGTATCCATATTTATATTATAATATGAACCGCCACTATAGGCCTATGTACTAAGGATAGTACACCATGCATTAAGGAAAGCAGTTGTCTATAATGAGATTTTTTAAAAGTTTTTTTGGTGGGTTTTTCCGGTCAAAATCCGGCAGCAATTTATTGGAATCCCAAGTTTGATAGTTAGTTTCTGCACAATCAAAGAGTTCCAGGGGTTTTTCAGGGTGCTGAATCCAAATATGCAGTTAAAAAACCATTTTAACTGCTAAAAATCAAGATTTAACCTCATTTATCCGCCGGATTCCGTCACCGGAATCTCCAAAAAATCGCATTATAAACAATTCCTTAAAAAAATTGTACTTACGTTTTATGTTTCTTTAATAAAGGTGAAATAGTAAAATACACTATGTAGTAACGTAAATTTTATTGAAATATAACTAAAAACGTACTTCCTGTAAATTTTATTTTTATTTTTTTAATGTTATAAATTAATATAAAATATAATAATAATTAAACATTAAATCGATGGAGGTTTATAATAAAGTAAGAAAGATTAACATGGTTGATAGAAGCAATTATTTATATAACTCAATCATCGTTAAAAATAAACAAATTAATTAATGTACAAGATTATTAAATATTCAATCAATGTATTGATATATTATTCTTATTATATGATAATTAATATTTTAAAGTAAAGAATGAATTAGTAAAGGGATTTTTCGAAAAGGCTTATAATCAAGAATATGAATATGATAGCGAAACGTTGAAATTTTCTAAATGATAGAATTTGTAACCTATTATGAACGAAGCATTTCAATATATCAATGTCTTTTCAATAGAGTATATGAAATATTTGGTTAGAAATTACTATATTTCTATAATATTTATATATTGTATCCAAAAACAACATAAAATCTTTATGAGCATCATTGTAACTTATTATGAATGGAGCGTTTCAATATATCAATGCCTTGTCAATAGAGCATATGAAATATTTGGTTAGAAATTATTATGTTCTCACAATATCTGTATATTGTATCTAAAAAACAACACAAAACCTTCATGAGCATCATGTAAAACCACGGGAAAAGTCATTATAGAGTTTGCTACCAAGACCTCCCCAACCTCAAATGATATGATTCTAGGATGCAAATTGGAGGACAAGTTTAAGATATAGAATTGTTTAAATTACGATATGTGAACATGAACAAAAACATGAAGAAAATAATGAAAGAAAGATACACAAAACGAATTATATCACAATCATGTTTGTATTACTATGTAAATATGTTTGTATTACTATGTAAATAATTTTTTTATTGCTTTGTGAAGGATAATTTAAGAGAGAAAGAGAATGAAAATATACTATGTTCTATCAAGTATGCTTCATGTAGGACATTCTATACATAGAAGAAACTTAAGTTATTCTATACATAAAAGAAACTTAAGTTATAGACTAGTGATGTGACAAAGGCAGTTTGACTTTGTAACTATTATTTCCTACCATGTCTCATATTGTTGTTTTTTAGGATGAGCAATAATATTGGTAACAATTAGCATGTAAATGTTTAGTGTACATGTAAACTATTGTGGTATGCAAGTTGTTGAAGTGTATAGGTTGGAACATGGTGCACACAATTGGAAGTCAATACACCAAACACTAAATAGATTTTACAGGCACAAGTGCATTTCCTTCTTAGCCTTCCTTATTTAGAGATTGTTGTGTGCATTTCTCTTTAAATTTTAAAGATATTCTGAAACATTGTATTGAGTTAATATAAATAGTGGAAATGTGAAAGTGATAGAAATAAAGAGAACAATGTTATAAACGGACATATTTGTCATATATAAAGATAAATAGTACATATTCGTAAGTACACTCAAATCACCAAACCATATGATAAAGATTTATCCTCTCTTCTCTTCACTACTAAATACCATTCTCCCCAAATTTCTTGGCCTTCTATATTCAATCATTAATAAAAATAACCTTATTAGAAATTGAAATAAGTGTTATAGGCGCATACCGCTCATAGATGTGACTAAATTACAAATCCAAGAGTTAAGTTTATAGGCTAACTAAAACATTCATAAAAATATATAATTTAAATATTTAAGTTTATACATTCATAAAAATATAGTTTAAAGATTCAAATTGAAATTTAAAGGATAATTACATGTAGAGGAAAATATATATGGATGTAAAGCATGGTTGATTTTAGATATATCCACGTTGTTGTTAAATAAAAGCTTATCAAGCAAGCTCTAGGTCAACTCACAATCTTGTGCATTTCATTATTAATACAATATTAATAGTTGCAAGGCAACATAATCCCTGCCTCTATCACTAATTAATTAATTAATTAAAGTTGTGTGTAGTGCAGAAGAAGCACAATGAAATATTCCTTCACACATCCACACTCAGGCAATGACATATTGCCAAAAACAATGCCTAAAAACTAATTACATTTTAAAACAAATATAAAGATAAATATTTCTTCTACACTCAACAAAAACAAATGATAAAAGGCAAAAGGCAAATGTGGGGAAGCTTTCTCATTGTGGCCAAAATGAGGCAAGCCCCAAAAAGAATGGTAAGGAATTTAAGTTAAATTAAGTTATATATTAAAGGACTTTGATTTGTGGAAGTGCAATGTGATTCTCCTCACTTCCACACCTCCACAAATCATTGCAAATCACATGCAAGGGGAAGCTATCTTAATGCATCCGATTTGAGAAATTGATCAGTTGAAGTTGAGGTAACGATTCAGATGGATGTGCCCACACCATCTTGTTATCAATGTCCATGAGCTTGAGAATTTGCAATAGCTACCAAAAGCACTGATCATCGAGCAAATATATCTCCTGTAAGCGACTTTATGCATATCTCGAAGAAAATATATGAATAACGTAAATAAATTAGATGTTATGAATAATTCCAGAAAGATAAATAAAATATAAGAGTAACCTGCCATAGTCATAAGCCTCTCCTATATAGAGACAATACACAGGTCTGATGCCTATGACAAATAACCGAATCTAGTGACTCCCTGCGTCGAATTTAAGTATTAATGATGGATTAATCTTCAGAATTGTGCTTCACCTTTTTAGGTGCTTTTAGGTCGACTAGAGACACTTTCTGTAGCCCTCTGTGTGGCACTATTTTTTTTTAAAGCATCGAAATGATACATAATCCTTTGAGTTATTATCTGGGTAGATGTAACAACGTGAAGTAACTTGTGGGTACTCCACCTTTGACCGACATCAACTCAGTCATAGTTTTGCATAGCTACAAGACAAACTTGCAGAATATTGTTAAGAATCATAAAGAAATGTGTGTGAAATTGCAAGAGTGAATTCAGTACGGCTAGAAATGTTCTCAGGCGGCTATTATTCAACACCATAAAAAACACTATTTGCTATTTGCACCCTATACTCCATAGTTACCAAATTCGAATTCTAATTCGATTTGATGCGGAAAAATCATTATATGAAAATTCATTAAATCTTTCTCTACCAACTATATTTATGTTTACTTATTTCCAACGTTAATTTCTCCTATTTAAAATGTTATATACCCCTTCTCTCTAAAACGGCTTAGAAATAATGAAGATCAAAATGCATCAAATTAATTATTATTGGAGACTAGATTAAAATAATCAATTTCCTAACTAAATTGTTAACAATATTTAGCCTTTTATAGAGAAATTTAATAGAAATTGTCTTTTTTTATAATATAAGAATTATTGTTTTTATTTTGTTTTTTATAAAAATTATTGTTTATATTTTTTCCAGTTTTCTGGTTAATCCTCGTATAAAAAAGTACACATATAAAAATATTATAAAAACTAAAAAAAATTAGGATTAAAGATGGCTGCATTATTTTTCAATTCTCAAATTTCCACGAGTAAAACTCGATTTATTTACTTTATGATTTTACTCAGCAGCGACTTGTCAATGTTCTGATCCATGGTTACACAGACCCCACACTTCAATGTTCTGATCCATGGTTACACAGACCCCACACTTCATAGTTCTACACAACACAGTGGCAACACAGTGGACACTGGACATAACTGATAGAAAGCTTTGACCAAAATCATTCAACGTTGACCCATACCGAATTGGAAATTGACGAATTATTTGCCGTACCGAACTGAATCAGCGAATTTCCGAATTTTTTTGTCGGTGCGGCCAAACTTGGTAACTATGCTATACTCTAATGTCCCCTAAACCATACAAGTCTCCCTAGGAGATAAATAAAATGGCATTAAGTGATAGCCATCAATTATGGAAGATGCAATCATTACGCTTACAACTTGGTCTAGATTTGTGGTGGTTCTCTGCAACCACAATTTCCACATTCTTACATTCGATGCTAGCACAAGGGATTAATATCTTTCAAATGGTGAAGAAAACCCAAATAAAATTTCATTTCACTTACATAGCCTCTCAAAGCTTTGTCATAATTTTTCCAACAAAAGAAAAACTAGATGGGAAGTAATAACAATATTGGCAATTGGCACGAGATAGGTGCACCAGACACAAAAGAAAAACTAGATGGGAAGTAATAACAATATTGGCAATTGGCACGAGATAGGTGCACCAGACATATAAGAGTGGGAAACCACTTCTTAAAAATATTGAAACGCTATAAATCGAAGGCTTCATGATATTTTGAATTTGAATGAAATATAGTCTTGAGCATTTAAAAAATATAAGTTAAGAATAAATATATTTTTCAATTATTCGCTTTGCTCTAGGCTCATCCTTGTGTAGAAGAGACAAAATAAATGGTAATCCATGCTTGGGACAAATTTATTTTTACAATATTGTTTCACATGCTATCATTAATGATGCGTTGTCATGATGACTAAAACGAACCATGTCACACACAAAACGTAGTGCGTAGTCTTACCATTTAAACTCGGCAATATTAATTTTTTTTAGCGGCTTGATAAGATCATTTAAGGTTAATGGAACGGTCACATTGGTATGTTAGCTTTCAATATAGTCTTTCTAGTAGAAGACTCTTTGCAGAAAGTGTTTTTTAGATTTCAAGACTGAACTCAATAGAGTGAGAAATGATTTGATGTGGTATGATTGTCCTTGTTGTTCTAGATTGTTTCCATCAATGTTGTTGTAGATGGTTTCTATATTGTTGAGAGCTAAAAATGTTTGCCTCAATATTGGGGAATAACCACCCGGTCTGGACCTTAAAGCAGTTCCTTTTCCGTTTGCAGTAGTGGCTCTGATTGGTTTAACTAGCTCCAGTTACATTTTCCTTATTGCTATTGGTTTACAATGTATCTTTAACTACCAATAGGTAGAGATATCAGATCACTTCTTCTTGCTGATCGGCCAAGAGAATGACCCTTAAGCTGATTTGGGTTTAGCCAAGCCACAACTAAAATTTTGTCTCTTTGAGAAGAGGACTTAAAAGAATGTAGAACTTAATCTAAATGCAAACTTATTCTATAATGCAAGCAAAAGAAACTAATCCTAATCATATCTCAATTAGGTAGATATAGATTTAACCCAACTAAGAGCAAGATAATTAAATGATAGGGATTTAAATATGTCTGGCTTTTAATTAATATCAAGTGAATGATGTAGTTCAATTAACTGATATTTGTGAATACCGAAACACATCCTATTGAGACCTTTTAACTGAAATAATCAACCAACAACACTCAGGAAGTAGTTCACAAAAATGATATTGATTGTCAAACCAGTAAATCCAATAATTAAACAATAATATGCGGAAGTAGTTCACAACATATCACTATTTAATAAATCAGTTTTATAAGACAGATTTCTGAGTAAATAGTTACTCAAAAATCAGAATTTAATCCATAAGAGTAGAGATAAATAATGACAGCATTGAGACAAATTACCCATATTGACACAAGTGCACAAACATGAATAAAATGACGTGTTCTTGTTATCATAAAAATGAAACTAGTATTTGAAATAGTAGTATTAGAAATACCAATTTATTGAATCCATTTCTCTGACCCTAGTCTCCAACAATCCTTTACATTGCTTGAACTTCTGCTTTTAAAACTAGAGCTTTAATAGTGCAAACTCTGCCCATCATACATAATTCAAGATGCATAAGAAAAATCCTCAATAATCTCCAGATTTGAGATTTTCTTTCCTCCCTCCTACAACTCTAAATTCCTATTACAGAAGTGCTTTTAGAAGTCCAAAATTGTAGAGGAGAGAAGCCCCTATTACATTCCGGAATCTGCTATTTATAATATTTCCAAAGGTATTTTTGAGAAGAAATTTTTTTGAAGAATAAATCTGCCCAATCAATCTTTATTTGCTCAAAATTCCAATATTTAATTGTTGGAGCATTCTCATCGATTGAGATATTTTTCTCCATATTTCTTCTACTGTTTTCCTGCAAAAAAAAATCAAAATAGATTAAGATGCAACAATAAAATCAAGATGCCATTTCTGGCATTAAAACAAATCCAATCAAATGCAATTAATTAATTGAAAAAGAAATTTGAGCTTTCTATTGATGCATATGATGATTTTAATTGGCCAAGGATATTATTGACGAATGAATCTGCACTTAGAAGAGGTTTGGGCAAATGAAAAATAAAGAAAATAAAACTCAGAAAATTGATTTTGTTTAAAAATTTAGAGCTTGATATTCGGCTTGATTTCAGACCCAATAAATGACTAAATTTGTTATTGAAACCTTCTCAGAAATGTGCTTTTTAATTTTATCTTTCCAATTTCCAATGAGCCGTCGTGGGCCTCATTTGGCCAAGTCAAACTCAATCTATGAACTTCCAAAGTTGATGAGTTAAATTTGGCATAATTCTCGAAATTTTGTTGCTAGGTTAAAAAAAAATTAGAATTTTTAATTAAATTCTAATCCTACATTGGATTTTAATTATCTAATAATTAATTTTAATCTAACTATAAAACAAATTAATTATTTATAAACTAATTAAATAAATTAATTTTTAATTAATTTAATTAATTATATATATTATATATTAATTAATAATATATATTTTATAACAATAAATTAATGTACATAAAGCCATTTACTAATCAATTTAAAATGATGAATGAAGCCATTTAATGATGAATTTTCAAATCAACTCAAAACAATGAATGTGAGAATGTTTTCAAAACAAAAGTCAAGGTTTGACTCAATATCGCATTGGATGAAACCTTGCATCGGGGTTTGTAAAATTTATTTTATTCAAAAACTTTGCGATGCGATGGAGTCATCGTGTTTATAATATTTTTATATTATATATATATATATAATATTATATATTTTATTTGTGGCCCAAGTTTAATAAGGTTTGGTTAAGTTCTAAAATGAAATTAAGTGTGGTCTATTTATAGTTAGATTTTTTGATATAAACTACACTAATTTTTAGTAATTGATAGTCTTAAAAATGAACTACAATTTGGTTTAGTTATTTAGAGAAAAATTAATAAAGATTCAATTAAAGACTAATATTTACAATAAATACATTTTTTTAACCGAGACGACACAATTGATTAAATTTTAAAGGAGTGTCATTTACAAACCAGTTGATCAGATGTGGTAAAACAAGTATCAATGGAAAGCTTATAAAAAATTGATCTCAACAAAGCAATCAAAACAAGAATCTAAAGAAAATGAAAAATTAAGAAAATCGTAAGATAATAAAGTCTTAAAAAGCATTTAGCTAAAAAATTTGTAGAAAGGTTCCCCATTGTTTGAAGTAAAAAAGTCAATAATCAGGGGGTTGTGTTTTACCACAACAATGGCGACACATGGGAGAAGAACTAGTTATCTCTGTTTGATATGAATGATATTTTTCTAAAATTAAAGTAAAAATAATTAAAGAAGGGAGAATTATTTTTGAAATGTTTGACTAGGTTCATTAGTTTGAATAAAAGCAAGAATCATCTTACTATAATTTTTCTTAAAATTCCTCATAAATTAAAATATTTCAAAACTCTATATCAGTCCCTAATTAGTTGTAGAGATAAAACAGGGGTCACTTTACAGCTTAGCTTTTAAAATATACTCATTTGTCACAAGTAGAGCCACCGCTGCCAGCAAACATCTATAGTCTCGACAGGGTTATCTTTTAATCATCAATGATTCAGAATCCCATCTATTTAAGAATTATTGACCTAGAGATAAATCCATTTATATATGTTTATTTTCTTTGTATTTGTTTTTATTTTTTAGTTTTTAAAAGCCATTGTCCTGATTTGGTAGCCAGATAGTTGACAATGCCATTCACTGGTTATAATTGGACTGAACAAGTTTGCTCGTGATAAGACCCCTTGTCTTATAATTGTTTGCAATCATAAGTCATTACCCTGGTTTTTTTAGCAGTGTTGGTAATGTCAGCCTATTTTTCCCCTATGATCATGGTAAGTAGGCTCATGATGAGACCTCTTATCTTTAAGTTTAAATATATTTTTGGATTACACTCTAGAAAAAATTATTTTTTTGGACAGGGAGAATTATTGACTCCTTAAGAGTTAAGAACGACAATTTCAGAGTTAAAGGTGCTTTGATGTAAAGTGTCTTTACTTGGTTAAAAATAAAATTTTCCTTCATTGATAATAGAATTTTGAAAAATCTTATTAACATATTGAAATCTCAAAATAATTACAATTTTGATGACAAAGAAATTTCTTAGATTTTATAGTACTTTGTCAATTTCTCTTGTTTTATAATCTCTTTCCTAAGTATGTCTACCTTTATAATAAGAACAATAAACTTTATTAAGAGATTTAAGAAAAATCCAATGGTTGACTATTAATCATTCTTTTTCTGCATATGCTGACCATTGTCAGGTAACAAAAAGGTCTTTCATATAAATTATGGCAAAGTCACCAAAATCAGAACTAAAAAAATTATAAAAAAAAGTAAAAGAATTCATAATCTGAAAAAGAAATCAACAAACAAAAATATAAAATGAAAAAATGTAAGAGAAGAATGGAAAATCCAAGTTTTGAAAGATAAACTCTAACAAGAATGTTTATATCAATGTCTCAACAAAATGAGGTAAAAGAAAATAATCCTGTAATCATTCCTTCTTATGTCGAGATTCAGATAAATTACCTTGTAAGGTTGTAAGTGTTTTAGGCTTTAGATAACAGTGATGATAAAATTCAGCCACAATGAAAAATTTCTGCCTGATTTCAATCTTCTTTCTTCAAAGCATTATCTTAATCATTTTCCAATAAAAGGAATGCTTTAAAGAAACAAACTAAAGGTTCAGAAACTTCCTAGTGTAGTTGTTTCAACGAGAATTATCGTTGCTTCTTGAAATAGAACCAGGAAATGAGTATAGGACTTCAAAATATGATCTAGCGGAGGACTGAAAGCTTTTATGAAAAACTGCAAAATAGATTTATATATCAATAGAATTTAAAAACAAAACTGAAACTAAAGTAACGAAATGGAAATTAATGAAAGTGGGTATATGAATCTTACCATTGGATAATTGCATTTGATCTTACCTGAGAGGTATCAATTTCTCCAATACTAATTGACTTCTTCTTTTAGTCAACATTAAAAACATGAAGAAATCAAACTAACCAAAATCTTATAATCCAAAATCATTATTTATTTTATTTAAACTAAAGCAAGCAGTAAAATGTAAAAAAGGGAATGCTTTGTGTTTAAGGGAATCAAAATTAAAACAAATGCATCAGAAATGAGAATGAGAATATGCAATGATGAATGTTCTTAAAATATTACAAGTTCATATAAACTCCATGATTTTTATAGATTGTCAAGAATTAAGACTAAATCCAAGATAATGAAATCTAAATGTGAAGATAGAGAGGTCTTGAATTTCATATTAATTATGGAATTATATATTTAAAACTGAAATATATGAGAAATCAAAATGATTTAAATATGCTGCAAATTTGTTATCAATTGCTTTAGTACCATAGTGGTTAGCCAAGATTGCTTTAAAATATTTCATAAAACACAACGCTTTATCGGATGATTCACATTGCATGTTTTTTCACCATGTTTAAAGTTCAATCTGCAAAATTTCACCTTTGTTGATATGCCATATATCAATTAAATGTTAATGGCATAGAGGCATGCATTGGAGTCTATCGCATCGGAAAATCTTAAGATAAGGTTTCATTTTAATTTTGTGATGCGATATATTTGTTGCAATGGCAAATTTGCGATATGAGAAAATGTGATGAGATGGAGCGAGCACAATATTGAAGAATTTTTATATCGAGGATCGGGGAATAGTCAAATCGTTCTTTGTACTTCGCACATCGCACATCGTACATCGCACATTGTAGATTTCAGAATTGTGATATGAGCATAAATAAAAATGCAAAGAAGCGATTAAGATATCGTCATATTGAAATATTGGAAAATAGTCATGTTGGAAATGCCAATATGATTCTTGTAATAGCGAGAATGTGATGGATGACGTGGCTCTTAGGTGGAACCGACTTTGGATCTCAAAAGAAATCGGCAATCGACAATCTTAAGTATAGGATGTAATATTTTTGACACGCCGATATGTCATGAAGAATGGCCCCGATAAATTTATTATGAGAATTTTAATATCATATTGGCTTCAGATCATCGATACTTTTAAACTTATGACCCTACCATTATTGTGACTAAATGGACGCAATATTTTTTATGTACTTGATTTAAATTTCATATCAGGTCCAGAATTGTGGCATCATCACAATATTGGTAAAGTCATTTTATCGGAGAATGATCGAAAAGGAACATCGGATATGTATGGACTTCATAGTATCAGTGATATGAAATGTTCCAATATGAATTTTTTGATACTGTTTTAATTTTCTATTGGATTTTCTAATGAATGAAAGCAAAGTTAAAAAATGTTCAAATTCTAATGAACAACAAATAAAATTTCCCTGAACCTCTGGCAAATTTGAAATGGGTTTGTTGCTTACTTCAAGTTTCAAAAACAAATGAAAACCTGTAAATGAAATAGAACAAGAATCAAAAATAAAATAAGGAAAAGGGAAATTAAATGAAAAAGAACTTGTAAATGCATACCTGAAAGGAAATTGTCTGTAAATTTTACCTAATGAAATTTCAGATTCTTCTTTGGATTTATCAAAATTCTGACTTTGTTCAAAATCATCTCATTATTTATTCTAAATTAGAGTGGGCAATCAAGCTAAAGGATATCAATTATTCATATTCAGAAAATTTGAAATTCTTAGAATTCACCAGAAATGTAAATGAGAATATGCTCCCTTTTGAATTGCAATAGCAATTTATTACCTCTGTTCATTCCGAATTAACTTGAGAAAAATCTGTATTGCTATAGTCACTATTCAATAATGCCTTTAGAAAATAAATATGATGTGTATTGCAGCATTAGATAATAAACTAAAAATCGGAATAGGATAAAATCCACTCATTATGAAAGAATATAATTACAGATTCAAATGTGTGCACATAATAGCATGGACACCCTTAAGGTCATTTTAACCAATTTCGAGGAAAATAAAATAAACTTCATGTGATTATAGTGAAAAGTTAGACTGATTAATAATAATCAAATTGGTATTAAGCTTTTGAGCTCAGACAATTATATTTTTCATGGGATAATGATGTCAAGAAGATTTGTCTCATCGAAACCTTCGACATATAAATTTCAAAAGAAAATCCTAGAAAGAAATCTCGAAATGAAGAAAAGTGGCTTTGAGGTGATCGGTGCCAAGTGCAAACTCAATTGAATTTAATCAAGACATTATTCAAAATAGGCAGAGATATAGTCATGAATAGAGGTATTGTTGCAATAGATTTTGATTTAAAAAAGGAAGCAAGAATAAAAAAGTTTCCGATGAGGAGAAAATGTTTCACTGAACATGTATGAGAAAGGCTGATTGCTTTGCTTTATTCTTTAACTGCAAAACTATTAAGAATAAATTAACTACATAAAATAAACTAACTAAATTAATTCTACTGCTATTCTAACCATATACATGAAAATGACTAAGTATAGTCATATTTTCAATATAACCATTCTCTCATTTTAATTGCTACATATATGTACAGTTCAAACATTAGTAATAGAAATACAAATCTAATTAAAATAATAAAACTAAATATGAAAGCAGAATGTACAGTTATTATTAGCAACTTATTTAAAATCTCCTTCTTTTGAAATTCTCTTTCCAACTCGATTTCAATTGGGTCAGAAAATCTAAATGGATTTCCATTAATGATTGGAGGAGATTAAAAAGAGAAGATAACATGCCAGATTGTGAATATGAGTTTTTAGATCCGAAGGCTTGAAAAAAAAATGTTAGTGTTATTTGCAAATGTTAAACTATTAACAATCTTCCTTCAAGGAAAAAAATTCCAAATAGTTTTCGAATAGGCCAAAAAATGGATGGAAATCTGTTAAATAAAATGGAAAATTATTAATTGGATTAGATTGCTAGCTGAGTTGTGAAAATGCACTCTCTTGTTGACACTGCATTTGAGAAGAAAGACGCGATTGATAAGAGATGAACACCGATTGAAATTGAAATATTAATATCTTTTGATATTCATGGTTATAATATGAAACTTTGATTTCCCAATAAGGCAATGCATCAATTGAGTGTTCACTAGTAAAGTGCTCAATATGTCAGCGTAAAGTGTCAAAATTTTGAAAAATAAAATCAAAAAATAAATCTAAATTTAAAAAAAAAAAAAGTGAAAAATAAAAAATAAAATGAAATCACTATTGGTACAACTAATGTTACAACACAATTGGGATTGTTTTGAAATAATTTCTTTTTCACAAGGATTGGCCAGAATAATGGAGTTTGAATAATTGTCAATTCCTACTTGTGAATTAGAAAGAGAATTATGATTATGAGTAGGAATGAGAACTTGATCATGATATGAATCATAAATTGGAATGTTTTCTCGAATGTTGAAATCATGAAGATAATTTGTTGCTTTAGAATAAGGATTGGTTGGAATAATTTCTAAATTGAAACGTTCCTCACTCTCAGATGTTATTTGAATTTTCTCATAAGGATTCACTTGAAAATAATAGAAATCAACATCCTCAATGTTAGAGTAATTATCATAAACGACTTCACAATATTCTCTAGAATTCCCTTCGATCTCGTCCAATATATCAAAACAAAAAGGAATAAAAATGTCATGTTCATTAATGGCAAAAGAATGATCAATAATTGTTTCTCTATCTTAAAAAAAACTTATTGGTAATTCATTTAGATCAACCTCTTTATTTTCTGAAATATTATTACTAACAAGATGAGGAAAACTATCATCCGTAAAAATATCAGGATAAAGGGAAAAATGTGAATTTGAAACAATGCATTTAGAAATGTCTCTGTTTGAGAACTCTTGTACATTATCATCATTATAAATTTCATATTGTAGATCATTCCTTTGTCTATTCATGCTTTCTTGAAGAATTCTGCTTTGGTTCTCGAATTTAGCATTTTCTCATCATGAAAAAATTCAGAAATTTGTACAACAATTTGTGTGTTATTATTTACTTTGATTGCTGTTTGTACTTGATGATTTGCAATCTGATTTTCTGAATTCACTGCAAAGTAACTTTCAGATTTCAAGGCAACGCTTTCTCCAAAATTGTTGTTGTTATCTTCTTGCATTTGATTAGAAATATTTTCTAAGCTTTGTGAGACCACTTCATCATAATTTGTTTTCACATCCATATTAGAGTTCTCATTTATGGTGGAAGGGGATGGAACAAAGCTTGAACTAATTTCATATGGATTGGGAATGGGAGGAAGAGAGCAAATATGTTCAAACCAATCTAGTGATTCTTCTTCTGTAGGTTTATCTTCGACTTTAAATTTTAAACAATTCAAATAAAATCGAATATTAAAATATCTAATAGAATCATTTTCAAATCTTCGTAGATATTCCATTTCATCACATGCATGTTCATAATCATAGCTGTTAAATTTACAAATGAAAATTATAACAAATTGATCCCAGCTGTGAATTGAGGCAACTAGAAGAGTTCTACATCAGTTTCTAGCTTTTGCCGCAAATGTGAGAGTAAAATTTCTACATAAAATGCCTTCATCAATTCCTTGAAAATCATAATTTGAAACTTTTTTAATAAATTGAAAGACATGATTAAAAGCAAAAGAATTTCTCTTACCATTAAACTTTACCTGAGACAAGAGTTTAACCACTTCAGGTGGAGTATTTGAAGATGCATGTCCATGGATACAACCCCAAATTGGAATTTTAAGAGGAGCCATCGTGATTAAATAAAATTTTAAAATTAAAAAGACTCCAATAGACAACAAGTTTCAGGCCCTCCTTCTAGTGCCAAAAATGTTGAGGGTCAAAAATGTCTACCTCAACATTGAGGAATAGCGACCTGGTTCAAACCTTAAAGCAGCTCCTTTTCCGTTTGGAGTAGTGGCTCCGACTGGTTTAACTAACTCTAGTTACCTTTTCCCTATCGTTATTGGTTTACGATGTATCTTTAACTACTAATAGGTAGGGATATAAGATCACTTCTTCTTGCTGATTGGGCAAGAGAATGACCCTTAAGCTGATTTGGGTTCAGCCAAGCCACAACTAAAGTTTTGCCTCTTTGAGAGGAGGACTTAAAAGAATGTAGAACTTAATCTAAATGCAAACTTATTCTATAATGCAAGTAAAAGAAACTAATTATAATCCTATCTCAATTAGGTAGATATAGATCTAATCCAACTAAGAGCAAGATAATTAAATGATAGGGATTTAAATATGTCTGACTTTTAATTAATATCAAGCTAATAAAGTAGTTCAATTAACTGATATCTGTGAATATCGAAACACATCCTATTGAGACCTCTTAACTAAAATAAACAACCAATAACGCTCAAGAAGTAGTTCACAAAAATGATATTGATTGTCAAATCAATAAATCCAATAATTAAACAATAATATGCGGAAATAGTTAATCGCACATCACTATTTAATAAATCAGTTTTATAAAACAGATTTCTAAGTAAATAGTTTCTCAGAATTTAGAAGTTAATCCATAAGAGCAGAGATAAATAATGACAACATGAATAAAATGACACATTCTTGTTATCACAAAAATGAAACTAGTATTTGAAATAGTAGTATTAGAAATACCAGTTTATTGAATCCATTTCTCTGACCCTAGTCTCTAACAGTCCTTTAGATTGCTTGAACTTCTGCTTTTAAAACTAGAGCTTCAATAGTGCAAACTCTACCCATCATACATAATTTAAGATGCATAAGAAAAATCCTCAATAATACCCAGATCTGAGATTTTCTCTCCTCCCTCCTACAACTCTAAATTCCTATTACATAATTGCTTTTAGAAGTCCAAAATTACAGAGGAGAGCAGCCCCTATTACATTCTGGAATCTGTTATTTATAATATTTCCAAAGGTATTTTTGAGCAGATTTTTTTTTGAAAAATAAATCTTCCCAATCGATCTTTATTTGCTCAAAATTCCAATCTTTAATTGCTTGAGCATTCTCATTGATTGAGATATTTTTCTCCATATCTCTTCTACTGTTTTCCTGCAAAAAGAAATCAAAATAGATTAATATGCAACAATAAAATCAAGATGTCATTTCTGACATTAAAACAAATCCAATCAAATGCAATTAATTAATTGAAAAGGAAATATGAGCTTTCTATTGATGCATATGATGATTTTAATTGGCCAAGGATATTATTGATGAATGAATCTGCACTTAAAAGAGGCTTGAGCAAATGAAAATGAAGAAAACAAAACTCAGAAAATTGATTTTGTTTAAAAATTCGGAGCTTGATCTTCTGCCTAATTTTAGATCCAATAAATGAATAAGTTTGTTAGTGAAACCTCCTTGGAAATGTTCTTCTTTATTTTAATTTTCCAATAAGCTGTTCTGGGCCTCATTTGGCCAAATAAAACTCAATCTATGAACTTCCAAAGTTGATGAGTCAAATCTGGCATAATTCTGGAAATTCTGTCGCTGCGCTAAAAAAAATCATAATTTTTAATTAGATTCTAATCTTAAATTAGATTTTAATTATCTAAAATTAATTTTAATCAAATGTATAAAACAAATTTAATTATTAAACTAATTAATAATTAATATGGAATCTGTTTAATTTTAATTTAATAAATATATATATAAAATTAATTAATTATATTAAAAATAATTTATATTTTAAACATAAGTTAATGTACATAAAGCCATTTCCTAATCAAGTATAAAACACGAATAAAGCCATTTACTAATAAATTCCAAATCAACTTAAACAATGAATGTGAGAATGGCTTCAAAACGAAAGTTTCCCAAGCTCCCGACTCAATATCACATGGATGAAACCTTGGATCGGTTTGTAAAATTTGTTTGGTTGAGAACTTCCAATGCGATATATTTATTATATATTATTATTTGTGGTACAAAATTAATTTAATAGTTTGGTAATTTAAAATGAAATTAAGTGAGATTTATTTATAGTTAGATTTTTTATTATAAACTACAATGATTTTGGTATTTGATAATCTTAAAAAGTAACTACAATTTGGTTTAGTTATTTAGAGAAAAATTAAAAAATTAATAAAGTTTAATATTCACAATAAATGCATTTTTAAACCGAGATGACACGAATTGAACACGGGAGGAGAGAGCAGACCAATTGAGATAAATAAAAGGACAAATCTTGAAGATCAATCACAAGAATCACCTAAAGGATCTTAGATCCAAATATTTATTAGAAAACTGAGTGGGAAAATTGTTTGTATGAGGATCTAGAACTGGGAGTGGGTACAAGCTCTTAAAGAAAAGATTCAAGATCAAATGGGTATCCCAACAAGATTGCAAAATCTAATTTATGTAGGGAAATCAATGAAATAGGACTTCAAGATACAGGATTATGGCATTGGTCCTAACTTGACCATCATACTTAACTTGAGACTTCTTGAAGGATGGATTGGATCCAACTCAAAAGGCTCAGTTTCATTCAAAGATGCAATCAAAGGGAAGGCAAACCCACAAAAAAACCAAAGCAGTATCCCACCCCTCCTAGTCCCTATATTGTGGAGCAGATGACCCAGGTGTCAGTGTTGACAATCAACTTGCTTGAGGTAAACAAGATTTATGATGATTTCCATGCAAGAGTCATTATATGTAGATTTAATGGTTTCTGGGCAAAATCATAGGCGCTACATCAATGGATTTTCTCTACATGGATAGAAAAATGTTATATACATCTATTTTCTTGTGGTTTTTTCATTGTAAAGTTTGATACAACAAAATATAAGGATTATGTTTTAAATGAGGGACCATGTTTTTAGCACAATGCATGCCTATTCATGATTCCTTAGTTTTTGGGATTTGATGCAAATACCATGGTGGTTTCCAAAATCCCCGTACGGGTCAGGTTACATATTCTACCAATGTGTTTTTGGCACCACAAAGTATTAGAAGGAATTGGGAATTCTTTCGAGAAATTCATAAAGGTGGATGCAGAACAAGTTTCAAAAGGAATTTTCACCTTTGCCATAATTTGTGTGGAGGTAGACCTTAGTAAAGGTTTACTTAATCATATGTTGTTTTTTCACAACAATCTGCAATGGTCACAACCCCTTGACTACGAGAACACGCCTTTTCGATGTCATACATGTCTTAAAGCCGATCATCTTCAAAGTGCTTGTCCTCAAGTCAAAAAAGACCCCAAAGAAAAAACAGACAACCTCAAAAGCCAAAAGGTTGGAAATTTCCAAAAACCCATGAAGTGGAAACAAAAGGAGCATAAACCACATAAAACAACACAAACATAAATGATTCAAAAAGCCTGGACACTTCACAGAAGGACGGGGTCAAGAATAAATTTGCATTACTTCCAATACTTTCCGATCAACAACAACGTATTGAGATGATTACTTCTAAAAAAGAAATAGGTGGTACCAAATGAACTCATGTATCAAAAAGTTCAGATTTAGATAAAGAAATCCCAGTAAATGTAAAAGAGACCCAAATGACTATTGTATCATCCACACCCAACTCTAGTGATTAGCGGAAAGTGGAAAAAAGAAAGGTAGAAAAGAGTAGACTAGTATAACTCTCTAAAGAACTTTCATTGATAGTGATCACTAGGATCTGTTGGTTTTATGCATATGCTTTTTAACGTCTACATTATATAATTTTGTTCAAAATTAATAAAATTACGTGTTAGAAAATTATATATTACGAAGCAATGGAACACATAAAATATTGCAGAAATATAAACACAGAAAACGCATAAAACAAGAGAGACACAAATATAAGTGGATCACCCAATTTGGACTACATCCACAGAGAAACAGTCAGTCTTTCTTTTATTATATTATCCAAAAAACTGAAGAGATACAACCTACAGCAGATCTGTTGTAACACCCTCTTCGCTCTCAATCTCTTCTCTCTTCCTCACTCAAAATACAGATATACATAGATGCAATACAATTCCCTCATATATAGTGAGGGGTTGCCTTCTAGGGAAAAAAACCCTAAATTAAACATGAATTCTACCCTTAGATTATCCGCCTAAAGAACAACCCAGATTGACTAGAAATTACTAGATTTTTACAAGGCAATTTTACATCTATTTTTAGCTTCAGGGATGCTGCCCCCGAACCTCCATTGGGGGACCGATGGCCCCCGGACCCGCTAGTCGGGGGGATCGGGCCCCCCTCGAAACCCCCACAGGAGGACAGCCCCCCCCCGCACCACCCCGCGCATGGAAGGGATAGTTTACAATCTTCCTGAGGTTCACTCTGGCTGAGACCTTTGAATACAAAAGATAATCAGGCTCCACACCCAACAATCTCCCACTTGCAGACTGATTATAGCAACTCCACCGCTACTTCATTTGCTAGACAATGACTCCTCTTTGGACCTCGCTGTTTCTCATATTCTTCATCATATTTGAAGACCAATTGAAACTGAGCAGATTCTCAGTTTCTTCCTAGTTACAACTTTTGTTAACATATATGCAACATTCTGGCTAGTGTGTATCTTTTCGAGCTTCAACTGTCCATCTTCCAACACTGACCGTATGAAATGGCATTTGAGTTGTATATTCTTAGTCTTGGAATGAAATGAAGTGTCCTTCGCAAGATGTATAGCACTCTGGTTGTCACTGTATAACCTGCCCAACTCTTGCTTCTTACCCAATTCATCCAGAAACCTTTGCAACCAAATCATTTATTTACTAGCCTCTATAGTAGAAACATACTCTACTTCTGTTGTTGAGAGTTCAACAACACTTTGTAGTTTTTAGACCCAACTGACAGTTGTTCCACCTATAGTAAACACATACCCTGTTGT
>APFE031135839.1:131530-149268 GCA_000404065.3 Pinus taeda
CATTCTGGTTCACCAGAATCAATCAACAATACATAATATAATGAAGGAGAGTATCGTTAAGGGGGTCTACTTATCCTAGTAGATCTTCTAACACCACTTTCAGGTGTTTGAAGTGCTTGTTGCTGTTGTGGTTGTTGTTCTAGTTGTTGATCATTATGTTTTTTAGACACTATCACTTTTCATGTGATATCG
The DNA here is from genome assembly GCA_000404065.3 of Pinus taeda. Taxonomy (NCBI): domain Eukaryota; kingdom Viridiplantae; phylum Streptophyta; class Pinopsida; order Pinales; family Pinaceae; genus Pinus; species Pinus taeda. The sequence goes on from APFE031135839.1 coordinate 131,723, forward strand.
TCAAGCATTGTGTGTTCTCTGTTTTCTTTTTTCCTATTTATTTTCCTGCAGCTGGTCCTTATACAAGACCTTTTCATTGAATATTACATCTCTACTCCTAATGATTTTGTGATTTTCATAATCATATCAGCGATAACCAAAATCATTAACACCATATCCTATAAAAGGTACATTTCTTTGATTTTTCCTCAAGCTTTGTTCTATTTTCTTTGTTAATGTGGACAAAGGCTTCACAACCAAAAGTTTTTAAAAATGAGTAGTTTACATTTTACCTATCCATCCCTCCTCTGGAATACCACCATCCAAGGAACTTGAAGGCCCTCTATTTATTAGATAAACAACAGTATCTACAGCATCTGACCCAAATTGTAAAGGCAATCCTGCATGCAATCTCATACACCTTGCATGCTCCATGATTGTCATATTCATCCTTTCTGAAACACCATTTTCTTATGGTGTTCCTGGAACTATCTTCTCTCTATGAATTCCATTCTCTAAACAGTACCTATCAACTCTTTGCTGCAATATTCACCTCCATTATTTGATCTGAGACACTTCAACCTTTTTCCTGTCTCATTTTCAACCAAAGCTTTCCATTTCTTGAAAGTATCAAATACATCAGATCTATTTCGAATACAATAAATCCAGGTTTTTCTGGTTGCATCAGCAATAAAAGTAACATAATAACGAGAGCCACCAAGAGATGATACTTGAGCAGGTCTCCATACATTTGTATGCACAAGCTCTAATTTTTCGCTCTTCTTTTCTTTCCCAACTCTAAGGAATCTGACTCTCTTTTGTTTTCCATAAACAAAAATCTCACAGAATTTTAAATCAACATGCTTCGAACCTGGCAACAAATTTCTTGAGTGAAGAATCTGCATCCCCTTCTCACTCATGTGCTTGAATCTATGATGCCGCAATGTCGTATCTTCTCCTGTAGAGGTTACAACATTAACATAATTAGAAATACCATTGCATAAATACAATGTACCAACCTTTCCTCCTTTCATTATTATGAGGGATCCTTTAGTGACCTTAAAGGTTTTATCTGTGAAAGTAGTTACGCAACCTTCACTTCCCAACTACCCTATCGAAATCAGATTTTTCTTCAGATCTGGAACATGCCTTACCTCCTTCAATAGCGATTGATTTCCATTTTGTTGTTTTATGAAAACTATACCCATTCCAACGATTTTACAGGGTTTATCATCACCCAATCAAACCTATCAAAAATCTCCTTGAACATAATCATGAAAATGTTTCTTATCAGGTGTGGCATGGAATGAGGCCCCCTGAATCTACCACCCAGGCATCAATAATATTTTCTAGCGAAATAAACAAAGCATCTTGCAACACATCACCTGTTACATTCGCTTCATGATTAGTTTCTTGTTGCACGTCTCCTTCTTTTCCCTTCCAAGACTTGCAATCTTTCTTCAAGTGTCATTTCTTCCCACATTTCCAACACACTATCCTCGATCTGGACTTGGATCTGCCTTTTCTTAACTTACTGCGATATCCTGGGCTCTTTCCTCTTTCCATTTTTCTTCCCCTAGCCTCTGCAGTCAAAGCATTACCTCATGTCTCACTAGAGCTTTTCCATCACATTTCCTCGCTAAGATTTGCACCGACAACATCATTAAACTTTAAAGTACTAGATCCAGAGACAGAGTTACTAATGGCCATAACTAAATCATTCCAACTTTCTGGCAATGAGCACAGAAATAATAGAGCCCTAACTTCATGATCAAAATTTACCCCTACAGAACTTAACTGACTTGTAACTGTATTAAAATCATTTAAATGATCAGCAACAGACCCACCTTCTGACATCTTCATATTAAATAAATGCTTCATAAGAAATACCTTATTTGAGGCCGAGGGTTTTTCATATAGTTTGGCCAATGCTGACATTAAACCTTCTGTTGTCGTTTCCTTTGAAATATTAAACGCTATTGATGCCGCTGGGCACAGTCGTATTGTTCCAAGTCCCTTTCTATCAAGAATATCCCATTTTGTGTCTGTCATACTCGTCAGATTCTTTGTCTTTCCGCTCAATGGTAGGTACAGATCTCTCTGATACAGATAATCTTCCATCTGCATCTTCCACAGCTGGTAGTTTTGGCCGTTAAATTTTTCGACCCTAAACCTACCATCTTCCACTATCGCTCCCACTCGAACCAGGAACCCTTCTCTCCTGCGAGTTTATAGACCTTCGGCTCTAATACCAGTTGTTAGAAAATTATATATTACGGAGCAATGGAACACATAAAATATTGCAGAAATATAAGCATAGAAAACGCATAAAACAAGAGAAACATAGATATATGTGGTTCACCCAGTTTGGGCTACATCCATGGAGAAAAAGCTAGTCTTTCTTTTATTATATTATCTAACAAACTGAAGAGATATAACCTACAACAGATCCGCTGTAACACCCTCTTCTCTTTCAATCTTTTCTCTCTTCCTCACTCAAAATACAGATATACATAGACGCAATACAATTCCCTCATATATAGTGAGGGGTTGCCTTCTAGGGCCAAAAAACCCTAAATTAAATAATAAATTCTATCGTTAGATCATCTGCCTATGAACAACCAAATTGACTAGAAATTAATAGATTTTTACAAGGCAATTTTACATCTATTTTTTTAGTTCGGGGGCGGTGCCCCTAACCTCCCGGACCCCCCAGCCGAGGGGGATTGGCCCCCCTGAACCCCCGCCGGGTGGACAAGTCCCCCCCCGCACCCCCCTGCGTGGAGGGATGTACAATCTTCATGGCGTATACATCCGGATAAGACTTTTGAATACATAAGATAATCATGCTCCACACCCAACATTACGATTTTTCCTTGAGAAAAAAATATACAAAAAAAATGCATCCTATTAAATTAATAATATAAACACTTATTTTTACCCATAATCACTCTCTATTTTTATGAACAAGGTGAAAATGTCACACTTATGTGGATGACTTTTGTACTGCACAGCTTTGAACATTTTCAATTGGTCATCTCATATTATGTTAGTGTGAAACCACAAACTAGCACTAGAAGTTTTGGATGACCAAGATGTTGGATATGTACCTTGGTTTTATAGAGTGCTTTTAAATTGATATGTACCTTGGTTAAAAAAGAGATTGTCTTATAACTTTCTAAGTTAACAAAATATTTAAATAACTGATCACCATGAGTATGATTATGTATGAATGAAAACCAAATATTTAAATCACTAGTCACCATGATTATGTACGAATGAAGTTTCCTTCCTGTTAATATGAGATATTTATATATTATATCTTTTGTATTTTCCAAATTGATTACCTATTGATTTAAATATTTACACATTTGACATGGCATTCTATTATTTTTAAATTAATTTAATCGAAATAAACACTACATTTTCTTTCGCATCAATTTCTTGCCAAACATAACGTATGCTATCATTCTCATTACTCGACGTCAACAATGAACCGCCACTATAATAAAGTATCCATATTTATATTATAATATGAACCGCCACTATAGGCCTATGTGGTAAGGATATAGTACACCGTGCATTATAATAAAGTATCCATATTTATATTATAATATGAACCGCCACTATAGGCCTATGTGGTAAGGATATAGTACACCATGCATTAAGGAAAGCAGTTGTTTATAATGAGATTTTTTAAAAGTTTTTTCGGTGGTTTTTCCGGTCAAAATCTGGCAGCAATTTATTGGAATCCCAAGTTTGATAGTTAATTTTTGCACAATCAAAGGGTTCCAGGGGTTTTTCAGGGTGCTGAATCCAAATATGCAGTTAAAAAACCATTTTAACTGCTAAAAATCAAGATTTAAGCTCATTTATCCGCCGGATTCCGTCACCGGAATCTCCAAAAAATCGCATTATAAACAATTCCTTAAAAAAATTGTACTTACGTTTTATGTTTCTTTAATAAAGGTGAAATAGTAAAATACACTATGTAGTAACGTAAATTTTATTGAAATATAACTAAAAACGTACTTCCTGTAAATTTTATTTTTATTTTTTTAATGTTATAAATTAATATAAAAATATAATAAAATTCAAATTAAATCGATGGAGGTTTATAATAAAGTAAGAAAGATTAACATGGTTGATAGAAGCAATTATTTATATAACTCAATCATCGTTAAAAATAAACAAATTAATTAATGTACAAGATTATTAAATATTCAATCAATGTATTGATATATTATTCTTATTATATGATAATTAATATTTTAAAGTAAAGAATGAATTAGTAAAGGGATTTTTCGAAAAGGCTTATAATCAAGAATATGAATATGATAGCGAAACGTTGAAATTTTCTAAATGATAGAATTTGTAACCTATTATGAACGAAGCATTTCAATATATCAATGTCTTTTCAATAGAGTATATGAAATATTTGGTTAGAAATTACTATATTTCTATAATATTTATATATTGTATCCAAAAACAACATAAAATCTTTATGAGCATCATTGTAACTTATTATGAATGGAGCGTTTCAATATATCAATGCCTTGTCAATAGAGCATATGAAATATTTGGTTAGAAATTATTATGTTCTCACAATATCTGTATATTGTATCCAAAAAACAACACAAAACTTTCATGAGCATCATGTAAAACCACCGGAAAAGTCATTATAGAGTTTGCTACCAAGACCTCCCCAACCTCAAATGATATGATTCTAGGATGCAAATTGGAGGACAAGTTTAAGATATAGAATTGTTTAAATTACGATATGTGAACATGAACAAAAACATGAAGAAAATAATGAAGGAAAGATACACAAAACGAATTATATCACAATCATGTTTGTATTACTATGTAAATATGTTTGTATTACTATGTAAATAATTTTTTTATTGCTTTGTGAAGGATAATGTAAGAGAGAAAGAGAATGAAAATATACTATGTTCTATCAAGTATGCTTCATGCAGGACATTCTATACATAGAAGAAACTTAAGTTATTCTATACATAAAAGAAACTTAAGTTATAGACTAGTGATGTGACAAAGGCAGTTTGACTTTGTAACTATTATTTCCTACCATGTCTCATATTGTTGTTTTTTAGGATGAGCAATAATATTGGTAACAATTAGCATGTAAATGTTTAGTGTACATGTAAACTATTGTGGTATGCAAGTTGTTGAAGTGTATAGGTTGGAACATGGTGCACACAATTGGAAGTCAATACACCAAACACTAAATAGATTTTACAGGCACAAGTGCATTTCCTTCTTAGCCTTCCTTATTTAGAGATTGTTGTGTGCATTTCTCTTTAAATTTTAAAGATATTCTGAAACATTGTATTGAGTTAATATAAATAGTGGAAATGTGAAAGTGATAGAAATAAAGAGAACAATGTTATAAACGGACATATTTGTCATATATAAAGATAAATAGTACATATTCGTAAGTACACTCAAATCACCAAACCATATGATAAAGATTTATCCTCTCTTCTCTTCACTACTAAATACCATTCTCCCCAAATTTCTTGGCCTTCTATATTCAATCATTAATAAAAATAACCTTATTAGAAATTGAAATAAGTGTTATAGGCGCATACCGCTCATAGATGTGACTAAATTACAAATCCAAGAGTTAAGTTTATAGGCTAACTAAAACATTCATAAAAATATATAATTTAAATATTTAAGTTTATACATTCATAAAAATATAGTTTAAAGATTCAAATTGAAATTTAAAGGATAATTACATGTAGAGGAAAATATATATGGATGTAAAGCATGGTTGATTTTAGATATATCCACGTTGTTGTTAAATAAAAGCTTATCAAGCAAGCTCTAGGTCAACTCACAATCTTGTGCATTTCATTATTAATACAATATTAATAGTTGCAAGGCAACATAATCCCTGCCTCTATCACTAATTAATTAATTAATTAAAGTTGTGTGTAGTGCAGAAGAAGCACAATGAAATATTCCTTCACACATCCACACTCAGGCAATGACATATTGCCAAAAACAATGCCTAAAAACTAATTACATTTTAAAACAAATATAAAGATAAATATTTCTTCTACACTCAACAAAAACAAATGATAAAAGGCAAAAGGCAAATGTGGGGAAGCTTTCTCATTGTGGCCAAAATGAGGCAAGCCCCAAAAAGAATGGTAAGGAATTTAAGTTAAATTAAGTTATATATTAAAGGACTTTGATTTGTGGAAGTGCAATGTGATTCTCCTCACTTCCACACCTCCACAAATCATTGCAAATCACATGCAAGGGGAAGCTATCTTAATGCATCCGATTTGAGAAATTGATCAGTTGAAGTTGAGGTAACGATTCAGATGGATGTGCCCACACCATCTTGTTATCAATGTCCATGAGCTTGAGAATTTGCAATAGCTACCAAAAGCACTGATCATCGAGCAAATATATCTCCTGTAAGCGACTTTATGCATATCTCGAAGAAAATATATGAATAACGTAAATAAATTAGATGTTATGAATAATTCCAGAAAGATAAATAAAATATAAGAGTAACCTGCCATAGTCATAAGCCTCTCCTATATAGAGACAATACACAGGTCTGATGCCTATGACAAATAACCGAATCTAGTGACTCCCTGCGTCGAATTTAAGTATTAATGATGGATTAATCTTCAGAATTGTGCTTCACCTTTTTAGGTGCTTTTAGGTCGACTAGAGACACTTTCTGTAGCCCTCTGTGTGGCACTATTTTTTTTTAAAGCATCGAAATGATACATAATCCTTTGAGTTATTATCTGGGTAGATGTAACAACGTGAAGTAACTTGTGGGTACTCCACCTTTGACCGACATCAACTCAGTCATAGTTTTGCATAGCTACAAGACAAACTTGCAGAATATTGTTAAGAATCATAAAGAAATGTGTGTGAAATTGCAAGAGTGAATTCAGTACGGCTAGAAATGTTCTCAGGCGGCTATTATTCAACACCATAAAAAACACTATTTGCTATTTGCACCCTATACTCCATAGTTACCAAATTCGAATTCTAATTCGATTTGATGCGGAAAAATCATTATATGAAAATTCATTAAATCTTTCTCTACCAACTATATTTATGTTTACTTATTTCCAACGTTAATTTCTCCTATTTAAAATGTTATATACCCCTTCTCTCTAAAACGGCTTAGAAATAATGAAGATCAAAATGCATCAAATTAATTATTATTGGAGACTAGATTAAAATAATCAATTTCCTAACTAAATTGTTAACAATATTTAGCCTTTTATAGAGAAATTTAATAGAAATTGTCTTTTTTTATAATATAAGAATTATTGTTTTTATTTTGTTTTTTATAAAAATTATTGTTTATATTTTTTCCAGTTTTCTGGTTAATCCTCGTATAAAAAAGTACACATATAAAAATATTATAAAAACTAAAAAAAATTAGGATTAAAGATGGCTGCATTATTTTTCAATTCTCAAATTTCCACGAGTAAAACTCGATTTATTTACTTTATGATTTTACTCAGCAGCGACTTGTCAATGTTCTGATCCATGGTTACACAGACCCCACACTTCAATGTTCTGATCCATGGTTACACAGACCCCACACTTCATAGTTCTACACAACACAGTGGCAACACAGTGGACACTGGACATAACTGATAGAAAGCTTTGACCAAAATCATTCAACGTTGACCCATACCGAATTGGAAATTGACGAATTATTTGCCGTACCGAACTGAATCAGCGAATTTCCGAATTTTTTTGTCGGTGCGGCCAAACTTGGTAACTATGCTATACTCTAATGTCCCCTAAACCATACAAGTCTCCCTAGGAGATAAATAAAATGGCATTAAGTGATAGCCATCAATTATGGAAGATGCAATCATTACGCTTACAACTTGGTCTAGATTTGTGGTGGTTCTCTGCAACCACAATTTCCACATTCTTACATTCGATGCTAGCACAAGGGATTAATATCTTTCAAATGGTGAAGAAAACCCAAATAAAATTTCATTTCACTTACATAGCCTCTCAAAGCTTTGTCATAATTTTTCCAACAAAAGAAAAACTAGATGGGAAGTAATAACAATATTGGCAATTGGCACGAGATAGGTGCACCAGACACAAAAGAAAAACTAGATGGGAAGTAATAACAATATTGGCAATTGGCACGAGATAGGTGCACCAGACATATAAGAGTGGGAAACCACTTCTTAAAAATATTGAAACGCTATAAATCGAAGGCTTCATGATATTTTGAATTTGAATGAAATATAGTCTTGAGCATTTAAAAAATATAAGTTAAGAATAAATATATTTTTCAATTATTCGCTTTGCTCTAGGCTCATCCTTGTGTAGAAGAGACAAAATAAATGGTAATCCATGCTTGGGACAAATTTATTTTTACAATATTGTTTCACATGCTATCATTAATGATGCGTTGTCATGATGACTAAAACGAACCATGTCACACACAAAACGTAGTGCGTAGTCTTACCATTTAAACTCGGCAATATTAATTTTTTTTAGCGGCTTGATAAGATCATTTAAGGTTAATGGAACGGTCACATTGGTATGTTAGCTTTCAATATAGTCTTTCTAGTAGAAGACTCTTTGCAGAAAGTGTTTTTTAGATTTCAAGACTGAACTCAATAGAGTGAGAAATGATTTGATGTGGTATGATTGTCCTTGTTGTTCTAGATTGTTTCCATCAATGTTGTTGTAGATGGTTTCTATATTGTTGAGAGCTAAAAATGTTTGCCTCAATATTGGGGAATAACCACCCGGTCTGGACCTTAAAGCAGTTCCTTTTCCGTTTGCAGTAGTGGCTCTGATTGGTTTAACTAGCTCCAGTTACATTTTCCTTATTGCTATTGGTTTACAATGTATCTTTAACTACCAATAGGTAGAGATATCAGATCACTTCTTCTTGCTGATCGGCCAAGAGAATGACCCTTAAGCTGATTTGGGTTTAGCCAAGCCACAACTAAAATTTTGTCTCTTTGAGAAGAGGACTTAAAAGAATGTAGAACTTAATCTAAATGCAAACTTATTCTATAATGCAAGCAAAAGAAACTAATCCTAATCATATCTCAATTAGGTAGATATAGATTTAACCCAACTAAGAGCAAGATAATTAAATGATAGGGATTTAAATATGTCTGGCTTTTAATTAATATCAAGTGAATGATGTAGTTCAATTAACTGATATTTGTGAATACCGAAACACATCCTATTGAGACCTTTTAACTGAAATAATCAACCAACAACACTCAGGAAGTAGTTCACAAAAATGATATTGATTGTCAAACCAGTAAATCCAATAATTAAACAATAATATGCGGAAGTAGTTCACAACATATCACTATTTAATAAATCAGTTTTATAAGACAGATTTCTGAGTAAATAGTTACTCAAAAATCAGAATTTAATCCATAAGAGTAGAGATAAATAATGACAGCATTGAGACAAATTACCCATATTGACACAAGTGCACAAACATGAATAAAATGACGTGTTCTTGTTATCATAAAAATGAAACTAGTATTTGAAATAGTAGTATTAGAAATACCAATTTATTGAATCCATTTCTCTGACCCTAGTCTCCAACAATCCTTTACATTGCTTGAACTTCTGCTTTTAAAACTAGAGCTTTAATAGTGCAAACTCTGCCCATCATACATAATTCAAGATGCATAAGAAAAATCCTCAATAATCTCCAGATTTGAGATTTTCTTTCCTCCCTCCTACAACTCTAAATTCCTATTACAGAAGTGCTTTTAGAAGTCCAAAATTGTAGAGGAGAGAAGCCCCTATTACATTCCGGAATCTGCTATTTATAATATTTCCAAAGGTATTTTTGAGAAGAAATTTTTTTGAAGAATAAATCTGCCCAATCAATCTTTATTTGCTCAAAATTCCAATATTTAATTGTTGGAGCATTCTCATCGATTGAGATATTTTTCTCCATATTTCTTCTACTGTTTTCCTGCAAAAAAAAATCAAAATAGATTAAGATGCAACAATAAAATCAAGATGCCATTTCTGGCATTAAAACAAATCCAATCAAATGCAATTAATTAATTGAAAAAGAAATTTGAGCTTTCTATTGATGCATATGATGATTTTAATTGGCCAAGGATATTATTGACGAATGAATCTGCACTTAGAAGAGGTTTGGGCAAATGAAAAATAAAGAAAATAAAACTCAGAAAATTGATTTTGTTTAAAAATTTAGAGCTTGATATTCGGCTTGATTTCAGACCCAATAAATGACTAAATTTGTTATTGAAACCTTCTCAGAAATGTGCTTTTTAATTTTATCTTTCCAATTTCCAATGAGCCGTCGTGGGCCTCATTTGGCCAAGTCAAACTCAATCTATGAACTTCCAAAGTTGATGAGTTAAATTTGGCATAATTCTCGAAATTTTGTTGCTAGGTTAAAAAAAAATTAGAATTTTTAATTAAATTCTAATCCTACATTGGATTTTAATTATCTAATAATTAATTTTAATCTAACTATAAAACAAATTAATTATTTATAAACTAATAAATAATTATTTTAATCTTAATTAATTAATATATATATTATATATTAATTAATTAATATAATTATAACAGAAATTAATGTCAATAAAGCATGTTACTAATCAATTTTAAAAATGATGCAATGAAGCCATTAATGATGAATTCAAATCAACACAAAAATGAATTGTGGAATGTTTTCAAAACAAAAGTCAAGGTTTGAACTCAATATCGCATTGGATGAAACCTTGATCGGGTTTGTAAATTTTATTTTATTCAATAACTTGCGATTGCGATGGAGTCCATCGTGTTATAAATTTATTTTATATATAATATATATATATAATATATATATATTATATAATTTTTTGGTCAATTTAAATAAGGTTGGTTTAAGTTTTAAAATGAAATAAGTGAGATTTTTTATAGTTAGAATTTTTTTGTTTATAATATAGTCATGTTTGGTATTTGAATAGTCCCTTAAAAATGAACTACAATTTGGTTTAGTTATTTAGAGAAAAATTAATAAAGATTCAATTAAAGACTAATATTTACAATAAATACATTTTTTTAACCGAGACGACACAATTGATTAAATTTTAAAGGAGTGTCATTTACAAACCAGTTGATCAGATGTGGTAAAACAAGTATCAATGGAAAGCTTATAAAAAATTGATCTCAACAAAGCAATCAAAACAAGAATCTAAAGAAAATGAAAAATTAAGAAAATCGTAAGATAATAAAGTCTTAAAAAGCATTTAGCTAAAAAATTTGTAGAAAGGTTCCCCATTGTTTGAAGTAAAAAAGTCAATAATCAGGGGGTTGTGTTTTACCACAACAATGGCGACACATGGGAGAAGAACTAGTTATCTCTGTTTGATATGAATGATATTTTTCTAAAATTAAAGTAAAAATAATTAAAGAAGGGAGAATTATTTTTGAAATGTTTGACTAGGTTCATTAGTTTGAATAAAAGCAAGAATCATCTTACTATAATTTTTCTTAAAATTCCTCATAAATTAAAATATTTCAAAACTCTATATCAGTCCCTAATTAGTTGTAGAGATAAAACAGGGGTCACTTTACAGCTTAGCTTTTAAAATATACTCATTTGTCACAAGTAGAGCCACCGCTGCCAGCAAACATCTATAGTCTCGACAGGGTTATCTTTTAATCATCAATGATTCAGAATCCCATCTATTTAAGAATTATTGACCTAGAGATAAATCCATTTATATATGTTTATTTTCTTTGTATTTGTTTTTATTTTTTAGTTTTTAAAAGCCATTGTCCTGATTTGGTAGCCAGATAGTTGACAATGCCATTCACTGGTTATAATTGGACTGAACAAGTTTGCTCGTGATAAGACCCCTTGTCTTATAATTGTTTGCAATCATAAGTCATTACCCTGGTTTTTTTAGCAGTGTTGGTAATGTCAGCCTATTTTTCCCCTATGATCATGGTAAGTAGGCTCATGATGAGACCTCTTATCTTTAAGTTTAAATATATTTTTGGATTACACTCTAGAAAAAATTATTTTTTTGGACAGGGAGAATTATTGACTCCTTAAGAGTTAAGAACGACAATTTCAGAGTTAAAGGTGCTTTGATGTAAAGTGTCTTTACTTGGTTAAAAATAAAATTTTCCTTCATTGATAATAGAATTTTGAAAAATCTTATTAACATATTGAAATCTCAAAATAATTACAATTTTGATGACAAAGAAATTTCTTAGATTTTATAGTACTTTGTCAATTTCTCTTGTTTTATAATCTCTTTCCTAAGTATGTCTACCTTTATAATAAGAACAATAAACTTTATTAAGAGATTTAAGAAAAATCCAATGGTTGACTATTAATCATTCTTTTTCTGCATATGCTGACCATTGTCAGGTAACAAAAAGGTCTTTCATATAAATTATGGCAAAGTCACCAAAATCAGAACTAAAAAAATTATAAAAAAAAGTAAAAGAATTCATAATCTGAAAAAGAAATCAACAAACAAAAATATAAAATGAAAAAATGTAAGAGAAGAATGGAAAATCCAAGTTTTGAAAGATAAACTCTAACAAGAATGTTTATATCAATGTCTCAACAAAATGAGGTAAAAGAAAATAATCCTGTAATCATTCCTTCTTATGTCGAGATTCAGATAAATTACCTTGTAAGGTTGTAAGTGTTTTAGGCTTTAGATAACAGTGATGATAAAATTCAGCCACAATGAAAAATTTCTGCCTGATTTCAATCTTCTTTCTTCAAAGCATTATCTTAATCATTTTCCAATAAAAGGAATGCTTTAAAGAAACAAACTAAAGGTTCAGAAACTTCCTAGTGTAGTTGTTTCAACGAGAATTATCGTTGCTTCTTGAAATAGAACCAGGAAATGAGTATAGGACTTCAAAATATGATCTAGCGGAGGACTGAAAGCTTTTATGAAAAACTGCAAAATAGATTTATATATCAATAGAATTTAAAAACAAAACTGAAACTAAAGTAACGAAATGGAAATTAATGAAAGTGGGTATATGAATCTTACCATTGGATAATTGCATTTGATCTTACCTGAGAGGTATCAATTTCTCCAATACTAATTGACTTCTTCTTTTAGTCAACATTAAAAACATGAAGAAATCAAACTAACCAAAATCTTATAATCCAAAATCATTATTTATTTTATTTAAACTAAAGCAAGCAGTAAAATGTAAAAAAGGGAATGCTTTGTGTTTAAGGGAATCAAAATTAAAACAAATGCATCAGAAATGAGAATGAGAATATGCAATGATGAATGTTCTTAAAATATTACAAGTTCATATAAACTCCATGATTTTTATAGATTGTCAAGAATTAAGACTAAATCCAAGATAATGAAATCTAAATGTGAAGATAGAGAGGTCTTGAATTTCATATTAATTATGGAATTATATATTTAAAACTGAAATATATGAGAAATCAAAATGATTTAAATATGCTGCAAATTTGTTATCAATTGCTTTAGTACCATAGTGGTTAGCCAAGATTGCTTTAAAATATTTCATAAAACACAACGCTTTATCGGATGATTCACATTGCATGTTTTTTCACCATGTTTAAAGTTCAATCTGCAAAATTTCACCTTTGTTGATATGCCATATATCAATTAAATGTTAATGGCATAGAGGCATGCATTGGAGTCTATCGCATCGGAAAATCTTAAGATAAGGTTTCATTTTAATTTTGTGATGCGATATATTTGTTGCAATGGCAAATTTGCGATATGAGAAAATGTGATGAGATGGAGCGAGCACAATATTGAAGAATTTTTATATCGAGGATCGGGGAATAGTCAAATCGTTCTTTGTACTTCGCACATCGCACATCGTACATCGCACATTGTAGATTTCAGAATTGTGATATGAGCATAAATAAAAATGCAAAGAAGCGATTAAGATATCGTCATATTGAAATATTGGAAAATAGTCATGTTGGAAATGCCAATATGATTCTTGTAATAGCGAGAATGTGATGGATGACGTGGCTCTTAGGTGGAACCGACTTTGGATCTCAAAAGAAATCGGCAATCGACAATCTTAAGTATAGGATGTAATATTTTTGACACGCCGATATGTCATGAAGAATGGCCCCGATAAATTTATTATGAGAATTTTAATATCATATTGGCTTCAGATCATCGATACTTTTAAACTTATGACCCTACCATTATTGTGACTAAATGGACGCAATATTTTTTATGTACTTGATTTAAATTTCATATCAGGTCCAGAATTGTGGCATCATCACAATATTGGTAAAGTCATTTTATCGGAGAATGATCGAAAAGGAACATCGGATATGTATGGACTTCATAGTATCAGTGATATGAAATGTTCCAATATGAATTTTTTGATACTGTTTTAATTTTCTATTGGATTTTCTAATGAATGAAAGCAAAGTTAAAAAATGTTCAAATTCTAATGAACAACAAATAAAATTTCCCTGAACCTCTGGCAAATTTGAAATGGGTTTGTTGCTTACTTCAAGTTTCAAAAACAAATGAAAACCTGTAAATGAAATAGAACAAGAATCAAAAATAAAATAAGGAAAAGGGAAATTAAATGAAAAAGAACTTGTAAATGCATACCTGAAAGGAAATTGTCTGTAAATTTTACCTAATGAAATTTCAGATTCTTCTTTGGATTTATCAAAATTCTGACTTTGTTCAAAATCATCTCATTATTTATTCTAAATTAGAGTGGGCAATCAAGCTAAAGGATATCAATTATTCATATTCAGAAAATTTGAAATTCTTAGAATTCACCAGAAATGTAAATGAGAATATGCTCCCTTTTGAATTGCAATAGCAATTTATTACCTCTGTTCATTCCGAATTAACTTGAGAAAAATCTGTATTGCTATAGTCACTATTCAATAATGCCTTTAGAAAATAAATATGATGTGTATTGCAGCATTAGATAATAAACTAAAAATCGGAATAGGATAAAATCCACTCATTATGAAAGAATATAATTACAGATTCAAATGTGTGCACATAATAGCATGGACACCCTTAAGGTCATTTTAACCAATTTCGAGGAAAATAAAATAAACTTCATGTGATTATAGTGAAAAGTTAGACTGATTAATAATAATCAAATTGGTATTAAGCTTTTGAGCTCAGACAATTATATTTTTCATGGGATAATGATGTCAAGAAGATTTGTCTCATCGAAACCTTCGACATATAAATTTCAAAAGAAAATCCTAGAAAGAAATCTCGAAATGAAGAAAAGTGGCTTTGAGGTGATCGGTGCCAAGTGCAAACTCAATTGAATTTAATCAAGACATTATTCAAAATAGGCAGAGATATAGTCATGAATAGAGGTATTGTTGCAATAGATTTTGATTTAAAAAAGGAAGCAAGAATAAAAAAGTTTCCGATGAGGAGAAAATGTTTCACTGAACATGTATGAGAAAGGCTGATTGCTTTGCTTTATTCTTTAACTGCAAAACTATTAAGAATAAATTAACTACATAAAATAAACTAACTAAATTAATTCTACTGCTATTCTAACCATATACATGAAAATGACTAAGTATAGTCATATTTTCAATATAACCATTCTCTCATTTTAATTGCTACATATATGTACAGTTCAAACATTAGTAATAGAAATACAAATCTAATTAAAATAATAAAACTAAATATGAAAGCAGAATGTACAGTTATTATTAGCAACTTATTTAAAATCTCCTTCTTTTGAAATTCTCTTTCCAACTCGATTTCAATTGGGTCAGAAAATCTAAATGGATTTCCATTAATGATTGGAGGAGATTAAAAAGAGAAGATAACATGCCAGATTGTGAATATGAGTTTTTAGATCCGAAGGCTTGAAAAAAAAATGTTAGTGTTATTTGCAAATGTTAAACTATTAACAATCTTCCTTCAAGGAAAAAAATTCCAAATAGTTTTCGAATAGGCCAAAAAATGGATGGAAATCTGTTAAATAAAATGGAAAATTATTAATTGGATTAGATTGCTAGCTGAGTTGTGAAAATGCACTCTCTTGTTGACACTGCATTTGAGAAGAAAGACGCGATTGATAAGAGATGAACACCGATTGAAATTGAAATATTAATATCTTTTGATATTCATGGTTATAATATGAAACTTTGATTTCCCAATAAGGCAATGCATCAATTGAGTGTTCACTAGTAAAGTGCTCAATATGTCAGCGTAAAGTGTCAAAATTTTGAAAAATAAAATCAAAAAATAAATCTAAATTTAAAAAAAAAAAAAGTGAAAAATAAAAAATAAAATGAAATCACTATTGGTACAACTAATGTTACAACACAATTGGGATTGTTTTGAAATAATTTCTTTTTCACAAGGATTGGCCAGAATAATGGAGTTTGAATAATTGTCAATTCCTACTTGTGAATTAGAAAGAGAATTATGATTATGAGTAGGAATGAGAACTTGATCATGATATGAATCATAAATTGGAATGTTTTCTCGAATGTTGAAATCATGAAGATAATTTGTTGCTTTAGAATAAGGATTGGTTGGAATAATTTCTAAATTGAAACGTTCCTCACTCTCAGATGTTATTTGAATTTTCTCATAAGGATTCACTTGAAAATAATAGAAATCAACATCCTCAATGTTAGAGTAATTATCATAAACGACTTCACAATATTCTCTAGAATTCCCTTCGATCTCGTCCAATATATCAAAACAAAAAGGAATAAAAATGTCATGTTCATTAATGGCAAAAGAATGATCAATAATTGTTTCTCTATCTTAAAAAAAACTTATTGGTAATTCATTTAGATCAACCTCTTTATTTTCTGAAATATTATTACTAACAAGATGAGGAAAACTATCATCCGTAAAAATATCAGGATAAAGGGAAAAATGTGAATTTGAAACAATGCATTTAGAAATGTCTCTGTTTGAGAACTCTTGTACATTATCATCATTATAAATTTCATATTGTAGATCATTCCTTTGTCTATTCATGCTTTCTTGAAGAATTCTGCTTTGGTTCTCGAATTTAGCATTTTCTCATCATGAAAAAATTCAGAAATTTGTACAACAATTTGTGTGTTATTATTTACTTTGATTGCTGTTTGTACTTGATGATTTGCAATCTGATTTTCTGAATTCACTGCAAAGTAACTTTCAGA
Source organism: Pinus taeda (assembly GCA_000404065.3). Lineage (NCBI taxonomy): Eukaryota > Viridiplantae > Streptophyta > Pinopsida > Pinales > Pinaceae > Pinus > Pinus taeda. The sequence goes on from APFE031135839.1 coordinate 148,893, forward strand.
TTTCAAGGCAACGCTTTCTCCAAAATTGTTGTTGTTATCTTCTTGCATTTGATTAGAAATATTTTCTAAGCTTTGTGAGACCACTTCATCATAATTTGTTTTCACATCCATATTAGAGTTCTCATTTATGGTGGAAGGGGATGGAACAAAGCTTGAACTAATTTCATATGGATTGGGAATGGGAGGAAGAGAGCAAATATGTTCAAACCAATCTAGTGATTCTTCTTCTGTAGGTTTATCTTCGACTTTAAATTTTAAACAATTCAAATAAAATCGAATATTAAAATATCTAATAGAATCATTTTCAAATCTTCGTAGATATTCCATTTCATCACATGCATGTTCATAATCATAGCTGTTAAATTTACAAATGAAA
>APFE031135853.1:0-11631 GCA_000404065.3 Pinus taeda
GAGTCTTCAAGCAAAATTTGGTCACTAGGCATTAGGTCTAGGGTTTGATTTCACTCCTTTCAAAGTTGCCCAAATGTTAGTCTATGTCACTATTCAGCTGAGTCTATCATCATTCAGAGGGTTTTCATCATCATGTCAAGTTCCATTGGGTCATTTTATAGATTGTTCTTGCTTCAGTTGTGCCTAGGCAAGGTTCATTTCCCTCTCCTAGGGTTTTGAAGGCAATTTCTCTTGAATGGTCAAATCATTAGCAAAACTTATATCCAGATGTTCATACACCTTTCCCTATCCTTCATGTACCTTATTAAACACTTCCCATCACTGAGATCCCCAAAATTCCTCATTTTTGCACAAACCCTAGTTTCTTGCTACAACTTGGCAATTTTCTAGGTTGGGCCTGTGTCTTTCCCTTTTGGACCCCTTTCCCTCACTCGATCTCTGAGATTCCACTTTCCCCTACTTCCTAACATCCCTTCCTACTTCCAAAAATTTCCCCAAGAATTTAGAAGCCCCTTATCCCCTTCATTTCACTTCATTTCGACAAAATCCCTTGTTCCACACATCGGGATAGGTTTCACTCAAATGGTTTTTCAGAGCAATAAAAGATGAATTTGGGAAAACTGAGAGAGGTTTTTGTCCACAACATGCCAAGCAAGAAAAACCTCCTTCACTTTTTACACAGGTGTCATGGTTTTAGAGAAATGTCAAAATTACAATCGCCAGATCCAAGGCGGTTGGCCAAGGAACTAAAACGACGGAAAAGGCCCGATCCCCTCCACATCTTGGCCGAGGCTTCACTCAAGGACCAAGGAACTAAATAGCCTAGCCACAGCACAAATCCCAAGAAATTTTGAGCATTTTGGGTAAATTTTGGTTTTTTTTAGGCAATTTACAGGTTTTCTCCATTAACGGGTCTCACCCCCTGTGAGACCCTTCATCCCGGCAACTCCATTTTGCAAAAACTCAGCGTTTCCAGATTTTTCATGCAAAGTTACACATGCTCATCAAAGGACTAGAGATTTGGCGAAGTTTTGGGCCTCCAGAAAGTCAAAAAACAAGCAAAAAATGACTTTCTGTCACTTTTTGAGACACAGAAAGCAGTCTTGGGAGATTGCAATTTTGGAGGGGCAAATGACTACCAAATTCAGAAATTCTAGTTGGGTTGGAAAGTAGACTCATAGACCTTTCCAACAAGCCTACTCTTGCTTCATTTGGACACCTGGAAGTGCCCAAAAAGTGGTCCCAAAGACGCGCGACCCGTCAGGCAAATTTCTCCAAATTTCACTGTACATCTCAGAAAAACGCAGTTTGACCCTGTTTGACTTTTTGGGGTGGATTATTATCCTATTTGATGTAATTAATGTACTTTTATGACAATTTTACTCTTATGTATCTATTCTAGAAGATTCATTCATGAAATAAGTGAAAATTAAATGAATGAATTGGTTTCCTAGTTTATAGAGGCAAGTTGTTTTGACTGCCTAGTTTGTAGTGCTAAGTTTAGAAGTGGTTGAAACAGCTCCTAGAATAGTGAGCTCCTCCCATGGAGGCAGTGAAAGAAGTTAGACAATCTATATTATGTACTTTCTTGCTCATTTTCATGGTTGGACTCTTGAGGGAGAAGCTATCATTGTATTATTTCACTGTATCTCTGCAATTTTTGGCTAAGGAAGACCAGGGTTTTTGCAGTCCTTTTTGGGATTCTTGTGGTTACATGTATTGATGGTGTGTTCTCTATGTACTACCTTATAAGTGTGTTATGTGAATCATATTCCTTTCTTTTCCTTCTGCAATTAAGCAAACGAAGTGTTAAAGTAAGAAGTCATGACTGTCATGCTCTGTTTTAAGTTTGTTTAATTCCAAATGTTTCTACCTGTTTAAGGAGAATTCAAGTATTCTTCATGCTCATCCTTAAAACCTCACCTGTCATTCCTAATCATACCACCTCTAATCAAAGGCATCAAATACTGTCCTACCTCGCCCAAAGAACCCCCTGCAGAAAACGGTCCAATCCCGCACCCAAAATAACCATCCCCTCAATTTGCCACCAAAAACCCTAAAAACCCTCCCAAATCATACCCTTTCTGATCAGTTTACTAGCCTAATATCAGTGTTACCTTATTGGTCATCTCATCTATTGGAGATTTTACTGAGATTGACCAGAGAGAGCCTTCTCCTGCCCCGTAGGGCTAGCTACGAGGCTAAATGGTTTGATGTTTCCTTGAGGTTTGCCTTTTTCAGCCCGAGGTGAAATTTCAAGTGCTAACAGAACCTGTTGACCTTGAACCTAAAGAGATTGCCCCTGCTGCTACAGGGGTTGACCTTGGGCTTGCAAGGGTTGACCTTGTTGATATGCATATGAAGTCTGTTGCTGCAAAGGTTGATCTTGTTGCTGTAAAGGCTGACTTTGCTGTTGTAAAGGTTGACCTTGTTGCTGCAAAGGTTGGCCTTGCGAGGACAAAGGTTGAGTAGGCTATTGAACAAACTGAGTTTGCTGCTACAAAGGCTTTTGAGACTGTTGCAAAGGTTGCCCCTGCTGCTGTAACAATTGTCCTTTTTGCTGCAACACTTGCCCTTCTTGTTGCAAGGGTTGTTGGATAGTTCCTTGGTATATACCCTACAGGTATTAGTAATTTTCGAATTGAATCTGACCATATCCACCAAGAATAACAGATTGACCAGGCTAGACATAAGCTCTTGCTTGAGGAATGTAAGATGGATTAACCAAGGCTTGTGAACCATATGGGACATAAGCCTGTTGGAGTGGAATCTGGGCCATATAAGGCTGTTGATTCAGGATGTTATTTGACCTGGATGGACCAATAGAGTTAAGAGTACCACCAGAAAATGGTTGATTAACTCCAACCATGTGAGTTTGTAATCCACTCACATTGGTTTCCCCTGACACAAGAAGAATATTCGGATTTTCCCCCCCAGGTTGTGGCACATTTTGTCCACTTAACAGAGGGGTATAAGAACTCACTGAAATTTGACCTGAAACAGTCGGTTGCACCTGAAGGGTCGGTTGAAACGATGATACAGGTTGCGATGGAATCATAGATTGAATAGGAACTGACGTGACAGTAGTTTGTACAAAATTTTGAGAGGTTGCATTTGGAATGAATGGACCAGATGTAGGCATAGTATTTGAAGGCCAAATGGGATTTAGATACAAGGAAGAAGCACTAAGAGTACCTGAAACTAACTGGGCTAAGATTGTATAACTAGGTGGAAACATGGGTCCACTAGTTTCAGAAAGTGTGAGAGATGGGACTCTTCCTGTAAAAGGAAAGCCTTCAAGAGGGAATTCATACCCTTGTTCATCATCTACATGAGGAGTATGGGTAGCGGAAACTTTCCAATGACCCGGAGAAGAGGTTGGGATTTTACCCTTTGACTCCATATATGGAAAGAACTAGTGACATAGAATCTGAGATGTGCAAGGAGATAACTCTGAAGGAATACCAGGCCGATCGTAAGGACTGTAAGGACGTTGAAGAGATATCACAACATAATCTACTAATAGATTCAACGAATGAATAACAAGCCTCTACAGACTCTCTAGGGTCCGCAGACTCTCAGGGGCCTATATAGGATTGTTTTGGGTCTCAGGATCAAATTCTTGAGGTGACTAGGAATCTGATGGAGGTGGACAAGAAGACAGGGGTTGGATACTTGGAATAATTCCAAGTTCAAAACCTTGACCTTCAAGTGACTGAGGAAGCTACGGGTGAACTCCTTGGGACGACACTTCAGTATCAGACAATGAAGGAGAACTATGAGATGAACTCAATGGTTCAGCCACAATGAATTCCTCTCAAGAGAAAAAAGGGAAAGGAGATTCGTTGAGGGCTTATAAATAATCTTGAAATTAACAGGGAATTACACAATATTGGTCCAAGAAGAAACTGCTTGGGTTCGACATGTTTATCATGGGAAGTTATTTTTAGAAACAAAAACTTTGCATTTTCATCTTTTAAGAGTCGAGAAAAGGACTAAAAGGTGACTCTAGTCACTTTCGTTGGTTTAGCGAGCTTGAAAGGACAAGTGCTCAATGATATTTTCAAATTTAAGGAGTTAGAAAAGATCAAAATGGCCACTCAGGTAACTCTAGGCATAAGGAGTACCAAGTAATCGTGAACTGCAATATACACCTCAACAAATAACTTTACCAAGGACTTGACGTACGTGCAGGCAATCTCACCGAATGTTGTGTTCGGTGTATCACGTTTACAGGGTGGTAGACTCAAATTCCTTTGGATAAAGGTTTACAACCTACAAGGGTCTCCCTTTATATACTCGATGGTATGGGGAGCACAATTCCATGCTAGAGCTGTCTAATGCAAGAGAAAACGACATCTGCTAAGTTTTATAGACGCTGGCACACGTCTCTAGCCTAAACCAATAAGTATGAATGTTACTGTTTCAAATTCTCCTTATATTGATTGATATATTTTAAAGTTAATCTTGAAATTATGTTTCGATTTCAAGGCCTTAACGATGTCACTTATTCCTAAAATGTAGCTAAATGATCAAATTGAAATCCTTTCATTCGATGAAGGCTACTTATTTAGGGGAGAGAAACACCCAAATCATGCATCAAACAAGCAACAATGCATCAATTACAATTTTCCAATGCTAAATGCAAAACATGAAATCTAATCTTTCATATCATAAGCAAATTCAATGCCAAAACAAAACCTTAAAGTGAACTACCTTAAGATATAATGATGATTTCTTTTTCACTTTAATGTAATTAATGTAATCTAGTGCAAAAGAAAAAGAGAATGCAAACAACTTCAATAATGATGAAATATCTTTCACATAAATGATTTTGAATGCAACAAATGCTTCAAATACTACTTAAAAGATAAACACTTCTGTTTTCACTTTTCAAAACACAAAATTCAAAGCAAATACTTCCTTTCAGTTCAAACGAAACAAACAATTTTGTAAGCTATCACCTGCCAAATGGAACTAAAGTGACTCTGAAAGCATCTACTCAATTCGACACTAATGAAAACAACTTAATATCCAAGAACCAAAAGTGATTTGCAAAAGACGTTCGAACACAAAAAGACTCTTTTAACAAAGGTAATCGATCTCTGAAGAGAAGACCAATGAGTGAATGAAGGATGACCTAGAAGACCTAAAACCCTAGAAGGCAAATCAAGCTCCAAACACACTTAAAGCCAAGTTAAGAGGCAATTGTAATTAGACAAACATGTCAAGCAAGACAAGGACACTAAAATCACACTAGTAAAGCACTGACAAAAGGCAAAAACTGAAAACAAGAAGACAAACCCTAATTTTCTTTAACCTTGATTATCATCACACCTGTTAAAAGGAAAACAATGATCATCGCTACCGTAATCAACATATTCGTGATGTCATCGTGATTGTGATGGAAAAAAATACGACGGTTGAGAAAGATAAAGAAAAAACAAAAAATCTTCAAGAGCAGCACAAATCAAGATCCTTCAAGCAATGACCAAAAAGTGAAAATAGTTGCAAACAAGAAAACAAGTTTGGAATTGCATGGTTGGTCAAAATCATCACAAAAATGAGGTGAAGAATTGGATGGAAAGGATCATAGGGTCCCTAGTGGAGTCACCATTTTTTTGTCTAGGTAAATCCTCTCTATTGAAAGAGATGATCCCTCTAGCCCAATGAATGGGTCTAGCAACCAAAGTGACAATCTACTAGACACTTTCCTAACTTGCAATTGAAAAGAGAGACGAAGAAGATGGCCTACCTCGTTCTGATGCTATCTCGATCTCCTTTGTTGAAGACCTTGAATCACTCTCGTCACAGGCTCATTCCTGCTGCTCTCAGCATTTATGCACCTGCACAAGAGATCGAGACACAACAAAGCATGAAAATACAAATAGCATACTCAAAAGCAACCTACTTAACTGATCAAGGAATGTTAAGATAAATGATACATGAGCATACACAATTAGGGAAAATGAACTAGCAGTTGTATATTAATAGAAAATAAGGGGAAGCATACAACCAATCCTTGATGTTGATAGGCTCTCCTTGAATGAATATCCAAGTCCAAGCTAAGCTCTCCAAGCACTCCCTATCCAAGCCAAATGAATAGCATATAGGCACAATCTTAGCATAAGGGTGCAAATAGGCATAGACCAACCATTTGTGAATGGTAAAAAATGAATATATAGGATGGGAAATGGAGTTAGGACCTATCCAAAGATATGATTAGGCTCTCATCTCAAGGAGGTAGCTCATAGGGATAATACCAAGAGGCCAAGTTGGGAGAATTTGACCTCCTCTATGCCAAACATCCTCCAACTTGCCGCTCTGGAAGCTTCTAGATCACGAAGCTTCTCATCCTATTTTGGAAAATTTCCTTTTTGGGGATCATCACGGGTACACAAGTGAACAGAGCAATGCCATCGCAGGTCAAGCATGATGCAACATGTGACCATCACGATTTTTAACTTCATAAGAGCAATGAGTCTCAAAATTAGGGTTTAGAGCTATTTCTTCAGGGGAAAGCTCAAGGCATTATCCAACCAATGTTTTAGGGAGGATACAAGTTGCATATTTGAATAAGTACAATACATGATGGTCATGTTTCGGGCACTTCGGGGTATGTCACAGGGAAGTGCAGGAGGTGTGACAAAATATTGTGTAACAGATGGTTTGATAGAAAGTCTGCAGGGAAGAATAGCTTTAGTGTGGATGATTTAGTCTTGAAGTGGGACAAAGCCCACGAGGACAAAGGAAAACACACTAAGTTTTAGTCCCTATGTGATATGAAATTGTGAGAACTTCTTAGATCTAATACAGAGATTGACTATAGGGGCATTTACTGGATATGTCACCTTTAATGAAAGGATGAGATCCAGAGGCTACCTGGCCCTTTACAGACTCTGTCTATAAAAATAATAGAAATTAACACTAATGATCTGAAATGAGGGGTTGAACAACTTGTCATGCTTGCAAGAACCTCCCACTCCAAAGCTAAAACAGAAAAATATCTAGCTTATGTTGACAATTGCGGAATTAGGTACTTGAAACAGGTGTATGTGTTGATTTGTTTTCATCTGTTTAAGTGCTTTAACTTGATTTGTTTCAGCTGATATTAAACACATATATCATACATATAATGCAGCAAATAAACATCACACATAACAACAAATTTAATAAGGAGTTCACCCCGATCTCGTGGGCTACATCTCTTGTGAGCTCTTATCAACTTGACTTGGCTCTTTGGGATTATGGCTTGAATTCTTTTACAAGTTCCACACTCAACTCCAGAAGGTTATTGACTGAACCTATTGGCTTAGAAAAGCCATCTAAATCCCTGCCATGGTTGTCCTCTTTGTGTAAACAGATCTTGGTTCCCTTAGACTTGATTCCTTCAGCAGGTGCACTAAGCTTCCTTGAGCTTCTTTATGGCACAAACTCCTTCAGAATGATTCAAATGTCTTTTAAACCTCTGTTACTGTCTCCAACACATATCTGACATCAACAAATGATTGTTCATTTGCTAAAAACGAGCACTGCATCCCCGATCTAAGTCTTCCTCCACAGATGGCACTAGGCTGCCTGAAACTTCCCTTCAAAATATCTACCTTTAGAAGTATCCAAATGCTTCTGAAAATTCCTTCATTGGATTCATAAGGTTCATTACAATCAGGATTGACTATTTTTTTGTTGAGAATGAATATTGGTAGCTCCTACAACAGCCTCCAACCCCTGATGGCCTTGAGCTCCAAAATCTCCCTCGACGAAAATCTCCTTGAATATGGCTTCTTTAGCTTCTCTGGACTGCTCCAATGGCTTTAGAATGATGAGAATATCCAAAAAAAAAAAAAAAAAAAAAAAAAAATTCTCATCAAAAGGACTTTCCTAGCCAAAGTTATGGCTCATTCAATTTTTCTCCAGTTTGCCCTTGAAAATCTCCACTAAAACTGGCTAATTGCCAGTTAGCTCCGCTAAAATTGGCATAAGCGCCATAATTGGTGGACTCCGCTAGTCTTGACTGTAACCTTTGGCGCTAACCATGCAAGTAACTGGGAGTCCGGCATTCGGTTGGCGGGTTAACCAACCGCCGGGTTTAGAGCCTTAGGTTTCCGCGCCAGGGTCATATGATATGCAGGCCCCTTTCCGCCCCAAATGAAACTTTGTTAAGAGTTAAATATATATGGTGACCATATGATGTTAAGATTCATTGTGCAAGTGGGCTGGTTGAGCCTGTGGTCTGGCAGCAGAGAGACCAGGGTTCGAATCCATGAAGTTGCAAAATTTTTGCCATAACAAACTTTGTAGTCCATGTGTCAGCGCACGATTGGACATCTCAAAATAGAATATTTCAAGAATATTCCATGGAATATTCCTCAAAATATTCCAAGGAATATTCCTCGAAATATTTTTTTATTTTTATTGTTTATTTTATATTTTTTATATTTTTTTTAATTAATTAATTTTTTATTTTTTAAAATAAAAAATTGAAGAATATTGGGCTTTTTCAAATTGCGATAACTTCTCCATACGGTGTCAGTTTTTTGAACCGTTCACGGTGCTGGAATCATGAAGACGAGGTCTATCCGGTAGTTCAGGTTGCAAGTGTTTTTTAACACTTTCAATTTTGAGCCTTTTCCATGACTTGGACTTGAGCTCCTGATCACTATGCATTGGTCCTTACTAGTCCATGAAAATCTTGGCCAACACACGTATCATCTTTAATCACTCGACAGGAATATTGACTCTCTCTCTGTCAATGGCCAACACTTAAAACAATATTTCCAATGAAGATCTATGCTTGCGCCCCACACTATGTACATAATATTTCGTTGTTTGTTGTTATGTTTTCTTCAATTTTGTGTTGTTTTGGTCATGTAAATAAATTTTGTGCCTTACTGCAGTGTGGCTTCCAAGTGTGTCTGTGGCTGAAGTTCAAAGAGTCTTGTGACAGTGCAACACTTAGCTAAGTTTTGTGTATGTATTCCTTGTATTGGTTGCATCTTTTGGCCGATGAAGTTCTGGCAGAAAATACAATCCATCCGTAAGGAGAGTTTTGGTTCAACCATGAATCTATGTCCAGTTCGGGCACCTCATGCCTATACTCAGTTTTCTACTTTGGTGTTTTTGAGCTTATCCAACTAGTAAAAATCGATAAGGGGAAAATCTAAATGAGCAAACCAAAATCAGAGGTCTTTATATGCTTCTCTGAAGGAACAACCTCTCTTGCTCTCAATAAGTTAGGATCCTTCTTCCTCCCAAAAATAAATAAGTGTCGAGGCACAGTTCTCTAAATAAATACATAAAGGCGAAAGAAGAGAAAGGTTTCTTGCACAGAGAGGTGAAGCAAGCAACTCCACCGGGGTACTATTTAGGCTCGCTAGCAGTGGAGCAATGCTTGTGTTCATGTGTAACTCCGCTAGGGTACTTTCCATGCCTACTGGAAGTGAAGAAGCACCAGAGATGAAAAACTGTACTCTGAAAATCTTAAGCTTGAGAGCTAAAATATCCTTCCTAATATGAAACGTTGTGATTATGTTGAATCTTAAGTTGTGTTCAACTGAGAAGGAGAAGGAGGAGGAAGCATGCCTGAAGACTCACTTATCGCTGGATGGACAAATGAACCTAGCAAGAGTAAGCAAAAGGAACACATGTATGCAACCACCTCTGGAGACCAAAGATTGTTGAAGACCCCGCGTCATCAAGTTATGCGAAGGATAAGAGAAAGCATATCCAAGAATATCATCTATCACTCAACAACAACAACGGCTTGACATTGCCACATCATCAAGTCAGTCCATGTCAGCAGTGTCATGCCAAGTCGTGTCATGAATTATCATATGCCACGTCACTATTGTGGCCCATGTATATTGTGAATCAAATGTATTTGTAGAATTTTTCTACAAATTAGCTAGCTCTGATACCATGTATAACTTTTTCTACAAATCAACTAGCTCCGATACCATGTAGAAATTTCCCACCTATAGATCAACCTGGTAATGCAATGTACTAAAGCAAAACACTTGATCTACTTCTACAAACAATTTAGCGGAAGCTTAATCAACCATGACCAACATTAATAAGAACACATATAACTGATAAGAAGGAACCAATCACACATAACACAGAAGAATTTACCCAGGGAAAACACTAGCCTAAAACCCCATCTCTGTATTATCAATCAAGTGGAAATCCTCAACAACATACGAAAAGAATAAGCTCAATAGCTATCTTGCTCTCTTTGTACTCTGATGATCTTCAACCAGAAGATGAAAATCATGGACTACCTAGGCCTCAATATATAGGCCACAAGTCCTCTAATCTCCTATAATAGATCCTTCTCCATGCAAGGAATACTTACTAGAAATATCCAAGCATATGATAGTACATTGTCCCTCATCTGATCTCAACTGGGTCTCTGTCTGAACTGATATGCAACAATTATCCATGAGTGAATCCTCAGTTATCTAAAATAATAGTTGTCAAATGCATGCAAGCATTAACAAACTATATTTTATTATTTTAACAACTTGTTAAAATAATCTAACTGGACTTGACTAGTTAGAACTAAGTCAACTAATTCTCTCATTATAGAACTCATACTTATTCCCTCAATTAGTAGAGGAAACTGATGTGCATTCTCACAAAGATTTCAAATTCGAATTTCCTTAACTAATTAACTCAACTGAATTAATTAATTATTATTTCAAACTGTTGTTAAGACCAAAATTAATTTTACTTCCTATAGATAGACTAGGGACTGCTATAAATAGGAAGGAACCCAGAAATGCTATTTTTAGAAATTTCTATTTTTAGCAGTTTCACCTCTCACCCAATGTGGCCAATGACCTCACTAGCCAAACTTCTATTTTTAGACATACTATTTTTAGCAGGTCTATTTTTAGCACATTCTAAATTTAACATTTCTTGTTGCACATTTTTCAACAAGGAAAAAGGTTGAAGTGTCTCAAATCAAACAATGGAGGTGAATATTGCAGCAAAGAGTAGGATAGGTACTATTCAGAGAATGAAATTCACAGAGAGAGGTATGGACAGGTGAAAAGGTAAACTACTCCTTTTTAAATACTTTTGGTTGTGAAGCCTTTGTCCACATTAATAAAGAAAATAGAGCAAATCTTGAAGCAAAATCAAAGAAATGTACCTTCATTGGATATGGTGTTAATGATTTTGGTTATCACTTTTATGATTATGAAAAACACAAAATCATTAGGAGCAGAGATGTCATATTAAATGAAAAGGTTTTGTATAAGGATCAGCTACAAGAAAATAAACTGGAAAAAGAAAATATAGAATACACAGTGCTTGATGATATCACAGGAAAAGTGATGATGCCTGAAAATCATAATGATCAACAGCCAGAACAACAACCACAATAGCAACAAGCACTTCAAACACCTGAAAGTGGTATTAGAATATCTACCAGGATAAGTAGACCCCCTGAACGATACTCTCCTTCGTTATATTATGTATTGTTGACTGATTCTGGTGAAACAGAATGTTATGAAGAAGCAGTGCAGGTAGAAACTAGGAAGAAGTGGGAGCAAGCCATGAAAGAAGAGATGGACTCCTTAGCACATAACTAGACTTGGGACTTAGTCAGGTTGCCTGCAGGTAAAA
>APFE031135862.1:7680-39582 GCA_000404065.3 Pinus taeda
AATAAGAATATAAAATGATTTTACTCATTAGCAATAATTTTATCACCTTCCAAAATAAATTGTATCATAAATTCCCATTCTACACCTTGATGTGATCTATGAACTTCTCGTTAATTAATAGAGGTAAAGGGAAATAACATGTTCAATTTGATAGTCAATCAAATTGAACATAAATAAATTAAATTATTTTTAAAAAATCATATATTTCAATGTGCAATGTCATACTATAGAATTTTTTGCAATTTTTTTTGGTCAAACCCAAACTAATATGGGTTTGACCAAAAACCCATTGCAATATCCACTACCTTGGGGTAGGGATAATAAGTAAATATTTTTTTTTTTTTTTACAACAATTATTTATCAAATTTAATGGATTGATTATGAAATATTTCTTTAAAAGTAAATCAAATTATTGAACTTTCAAACCAAAAATATGATATTTTTTAAGGATTCAAATATCATGTCTTTTTTTTACAACAATTATTTATCAAATTTAATATATTGATTATGAAATATTTCTTACAAGTAAATTAAATTATTGATCTTTCAAAAAAAATATGATATTTCTTAAGGATTCAAATATTATGTCTATTTATAGTATTATAGGTGAATATTCTGCATTGAAAAGTCATACATATAGAATGTAGATGAATATTCAATAAAAAAACATGTAATTTACTATTAAAATTGGCAATTTTTTGGTGAATATCATCCATCTATCATATATATGTAAAAAAAGACTGAATTGTTAACCAAATAAACGAAAGTTTTTTTTTATAAAATGTCAATAAAAATAATCAATTAGATAAATTTTACCCCTAAAATTCTCCCTAACAAAAATGAATATACTAAAGCAAAACTTTTTCAAACAAAATAAAAATGAACATACCTAGAAAACCAAGTTGTTTCACTTACTAACTCAAATCCACAACAAATAAACCATATCCTTCTCATTAGTTAACCTGTACCTTTATTTAAATAATAACATTAGAATAATTTATTTATATAACAAACATTGTTTTCTTTTGGGTAGGAAAATGTCTTGTCTCTTTTATTTTCATTTCTTCAATTTGAACATAAAAGATGTTGATGTTTTCCCTAATTTGCCACTAGGGAAACTAGACCAAGGACAAAGCCAAGGTTTTCTCGACATCCAAAATTTAACATAGATAAAAAATTGCATCAATTATGTCTTAAGGCATACATCGTGTTATTGCAACTATAAATTGAAAACAGGAAGAGAAACAATTAAAATAAACAACCCCCCAAAGGCTTCACCATAAGGTGTAAAGTCATCTATGAATACTTCTAAATAGTCATGTAACAAATCTGAAAACATTCCTAATATCACCCTTTGGAAAGTTGTTGGCACACTACAGAGTCTAAAAGGAAGAACTCTGTATGCAAAGGTTCCCCAAGGGTAGGTAAAGGTAATTTTATACTAATCTTCTGGGGCAATCTGTATCTGATTGTAGCCACTAAACCCATCTAGAAATGAAAATAATTTCTTTACAGACAAGGTATCAAGGACCTGGTCATATATTGCTGTCCTAATGCAGAAAAAAGACCAAAAAACAGAACAACCAATTGCATTTTTCAGCAGAATCATAAGGGATGTGGCATTAAGGTACAAGATCATTGAAAAACAGGCTTTGGCCCTAGTAAAGCCTTTAAAGGATCTCCAGGTGTACATTCTTCATTCACATATTGTTGCCTATGTTCCAAATGTTGCACTCAAGGATGTTTTTATGCAGAATGATCCTGAAGGCAGGTGAGGTAAATGGATTGCTACAATGTTGGAGTATGACCTCAAAATTAAGCCTACAAAGCTAGTCAAAGGGCAGGGATTGGTGAAACTGATGGTAGAGTCCAACTTACATTCTCTGGATATCAATCTTATTGTTGCAATGTCCGAAGAAGAAGTGATTGATCCACAAGTTCAGGTATCACAAATTTTTACCTCATCTCCTTGGTATTCCAATCTTGTTTATGTGCTTCAGCATTTGAATTCTCCGACGAGTGTGTCGAAAAGAAATGCTAGATCATTGAGGTTAAAAGCTCAAAGATATTGTATCTTGGATAATGTTTTATTTTGGAAGGATCAAGGGTAATTTTGTTGAATTGTCTGGTCGAAAGTGAAGAAAAATAGGTAGTGAATGACTTTCATAAGGGAGACTGTGGCGGTCACTTTTATTGCAAGACTACAACAAATAAAATCTTGAGAGCTAGGTATTATGGGCCAAGTTTATTTTCTGATGTCTGCAAAAATGTATTGAGTTGTCATGAGTGTCAAATATTTGAGGGAAAGAAAAAGTTGTTACCGCTGCCCTTGCAACCCATTTCAGTCCAAGCACCTTTTTAGAAGTCGGGTCTTGATTTTATTGACAAGATTCACCCTTCATATTAAGCTCAACATAAGTGGATTTTGAGAGCAACCAACTACTTCAAGAAGTGGATTGAAGCCATCTACACTAGACAACCAACAAATTCAATAATAATTCAATTTCTTGAGTCTAATATTTTGTCCCGATTTGGTTTTCCACAGAAAATTATCATTGATAATGCAGTAGCTTTCATGTCAAGGAAGATGATTGATTTTTGTGACAAGTACCACATCAAACTCAGGCATTCAACGACATATTACCCACAAGGTAATGGGTTGGATGAATCATTAAATAAATCATTGGTTAATATTATGAAGAAGCTGCTGGAAGAAAACAAGAAGAATTGGCACAAAAAGTTGATCAATGCTCTTTGGGCAAAAAGAGTGAGCACTAAGAAGTCCATAGGTATGTCACCTTTTTAGCTGGTATATGGAGTGGACATTGTTTTTCCGACTTCTCTTGTTGTTACAGTTGTTACAGAAGTATAAAAAGGAATTTGCATGGGATTACACAAATATGAAAGGAATTCATTCTAGCTTGTGCACCCACCATATCTATTTGAAAGAGGGTTGAGATCTAGTTAGACAGCCACATCGACGTATGAACCCAGCACTTAAGGAGGTAGTAAAAGAAGAATTGCAAAAATTCCTAAATGCTAACTTCATTTATCCAATTTTTGATAGTTAGTGGGTATCTCCACTTGTCATTGTCCCTAAAATGAATGGAAAGTGGAGAGTCTGTGTAGAATATAGAGAAATTAACAAGGTCACCCAAAAGGACCATTTCCCTTTTCCATTCCTAGACCAGGTCCTTGATACATTGCAGGGAAAGAAATCATTTTCATTTCTAGATGGGTTTAGTGGTTAGAATTAGATGCAGATTGCCCCAGAAGATTAGGATAAAATGACCTTTACCTACCCTTGGGGAACCGTTGCATATAGAGTTCTTCCTTTTTGACTCTATAGTGTGCCAACAACTTTACAAAGGGCGATATGGGAATATTTTTAGATCTATTACATGACGATTTAGAAGTATTCATGGACAACTTTAGACCTTATGCTGAAGCCTTTGAAACAACATTAGTTGATCTTCAAAAGAAGTTAAAAAACAAAAAAACAAAAAACAAAACAAAACAAAACAAAAAACAAAAAAAAAAACAAAAACTCCAAAACTTAAAATAATTAGAGTACATACCATGTAATTAAAGTCGTCAATGAAAAACCCCTAGATGGGGTGCTTGGTTTGATAAAGGGTGGAGAGTGGGTTGGAACCATCGCACTAGGCCACATGCCAATGAATGTGGCAACATGACCCCATAAAGGTTCTGGTGATGCATGCATGAGATATTGGGGAACTTCATATCCCACCGCCCTCTAACTGATACAATGATTCCTTCACTTGGTGCAGTTGTAATTTGATGGCTCCTAGTACATTCATAATGGATTTCACATCCCCTAAGGAAATTTTTGCACCCAAACAACATATCTCATCAAGGGAAGCATTAATCAAGAATTCAATGATTATTATGTAGAACAAGACAACAACAACACACATCTTAATTGGTGGTATGGGCAATATTATCATAACATTTCTTTGCTCCATCTTATGCTTTAGATATTTAGCATGGGCATGAAGAGTTGGGATTTTCTTGGAGGCAGATGAATTTTATTTATTTCATCTATTGTTAGGCTAACTTTGCTCTAATCTCAGTTAGATAGATTGATAGTCTAGTCCTTAGTCTAGTTGGATTCAAGTCTAGGGAAGGCAGGTCGAAACAAAAAGAAACGTGATATTATTTACCCTACCTCTCAGAATCTAAGTTCGATAGCTTTGTCACTTATTTCCTATCTGGGTCTATCATGTCCTAGGAAAGTTTTCTTTCTAATTGTGAGCAGTCTCAAAGGAATCATTTTTTCGAGGCTATTTCATAGCAAGGGTGTGTCTAGATGAATGGATGGGGCATGTGTGGTGTTCATCTCATTGTGATTTCTTTTATTTTCTTACTCACTCCTATTTTTTTGGAAGCTATAATCTATAGAAAGAGGAAGGGATCAAGTTGCCTTGGGGCTAGCGTGTCCCTTCCACTGTTTGAAGAAACTCATTCTTGAGCTATATCATTGGTTCCTAGGTTACTAGGGGGGTGGTTCGAGGTGGGTAATTTTGTCCCTAGAGAATGATCTAAGCACAAGTCTCTCCTTTCTCAATTCTCTCTAGAGTCATTGGGTTCCCCCATCCTTTACTAGGTCTATATCACTCATAGATTATTTAGTAGGGCCCATCAAAGGGATCGAGTTTTTTGGGGAGTGGCTTACTAACAGGGACATGGGCACACGAGGGCATAAGTGAGAGTTGAAATATGCTCAAAAAGTTTCATATATCTCACTTCTCAACTTGTATAGGAGGAACTTTCTTATATTGAGTGAGAGTTGGCTAGTTAGTGACACATTCTCTCACATCCATGGAGATATTAGTTGAATTGGATGAATCGGTTCTAGATGTTTGACACACATGTGATTGCTAAAAACAATACATTTACACAATGCACATACACTAACACCTCAAGTTCCTTCTTTGTCGAATAATTTTAGACAAAAATGAGAGCATAGAAGACATACTCCTCTCTTTGGATCACATGCAACGTCAATCATAGCTCTAGATTGTACTGGAACACATATGGGCATTCCTTTTGAACAAAGTTTCTCTTTGAGAAAGAATAAGTAGCCCATTCCAGTTGAAGCTACATATTTAGACAAATCTCCGTGATCAATCTCTTTTCTCTTATTCCTTCATGCTATTTATTTGTATCTCTTAGTCTCTAAATGACCTATGAACCCAATTTTTAGTTTTTGGTTTCTAGTTTTCATATCAACAAATAGAAACATGTCCTCTTCTCTTTTGAAAAGGTTGAGGTTCTAGGTTTGGCCTAGTTTTCCTAGTGATATACAATTCTAGAACTCCATGAATTAATATGTACTTCATATTTGTAGACAATACATAATAATTATCTCTCGCAGAAAAAGAAAGTTCATAATGAGAAATATTATTATTATTATTGTATGTTATACATTAGATACAATTTCATAAATCAAGCAATGAAATTATTGTATAGCAATATGAACCTTTATTTAGTGAATAGGAAACAATTATATATCAATTTACTTTGTAGACGATAAGTCTAAAATTTGATTATTATTATTTCATTTCATATTAATTGTGTTTATATAAAATTTTAATTACGTTGATAGGGGTGTCTATTTTGGAAAAGAGCTTCCATAATTTTAATTTAATTATCAATAGTTATTAGGTGGTGGTAGGGATTTATCTTGCAAGGAATATTCTATAATATTCTTAGTAGTATACACAGATAAAAGGTTGAGAATTATCTCCAAAGTAGTTATTCGTTTTTAATTAAATTGATTAATTAAAAAATGTGATCCAAATTTATGAAGGAACGAACATGAAATACATATATGAACAAAAAAACAAAGATACAGTGAAAACATAACTTCAGTTCATTAATAACAAAGTATTGAAAACTATTTACATGAAAAATGGAAATAAATTAGCTTAGGTGATGGTATCTTATCTCTAAGAAGAGAGTTGACGGATACATGCCTTCTAAACTATGTTGTAATGAGGCTCGAAAGCCTATTTATTATTGAGAAACAATGGGAAACTATAAACATCCAAAAATCTAACACTAGGAGATGAAGCGCCAAAAGTCTGTCGGCCCCGTTGGGGTAAATTGGTACATCAACTTCCTTTGGTTGTAACTTTGGCTTATTATCTCCATTTGAAGTGTACGATACCTCGTCAGAAAGATCTATTTGAGGAATACAAATTTTTACTACAAACCCCCTACCATAAACTATGAGTGTCTCTGTTTTCCAAAAAAAAACATTGTTTAGGTCCTCAAAATGGCTCCAAAAGTTCAAGATCCAAAAAACTACCAAAAATAGTAAACTCTACTACAATTAAGGAAAATGAAAGAAGCAATGGTGGGGGTCCAAATGGAATAGGTGGGTGGCCACAAATATCCACCTATATTAGTCCTCTTCCCTTATGAAGCAATGGTCCCCATTGCGTTGAGTACCTCCATGAGATGACAAAACTTCTACTGAACTTGGTCTCTGGTGAGCCACTTGCCTTGGTGCAAGAGTTGGTTAGCTTTGAAAATTCGATACAATTGAATCTTTTGTTGGTGAGTATTCTTGATTTACGTGTCCATGATTCAATTAGTTGTGGCATGTTCCATGTATTTGGGTTTATCTCTATTGGTGTGAGATATTTTGCAATGTCTAATGTGTCTAATAATGGTGGAAAGTATTGTTGAAAGTAGTCCACATTGAACATTGAGTGCAGGCCAAGGAATGGGCGAATGTTGAGCTCAAAACAATTGTTTCCCATAACCTTGGTGATGTTGTAAGGCCCATATCGGAGTGGTTTGAACTTCTGATGGGCTCTGATGAGATGTTCTTTCTACAAACTCAACCAAAATTTGTCACCGAACTGAAACTTGTGTGGCACCCAATGTTGATCATGTTGCTTCTTGTACTTGGCATTGGACTTCTCCAAGATGTCGTGAACCTGCTAGATGATGTGTTGGATGCATTCAATAAACTTGGTTTCTTTATCAACCTCATATTGTACATGTGTGGATTATGTCTGTAAAGTCACATGAGGCGTGGCGACATTAATAAGGCATAATGGTTGAAATCCCATACCCACTTGAAAGGGATTGCGACCAGTCTAGCTATGGAGAGATTTGTTATAGTTGTGGTGCACATAAGGAAGGATCTCATCCTAAGTTCGTGGATGCTTGGATTTGTACATGTGGAGTATGTGCAATATCATATTACTATTGATCTCTATCTGGCCACCAGTTTGGGGATGGAATGTAATCGAATTGGTGAGATTGGTGTCCAATAGTGTCTAGAGGCTCAACCAAAATGTGTTTAGGAACCTGCTATCCCAATCTGATATAATGGTTTACGGCACCCCAAAATGTACCGACACTCATTCAAAGAAGAGTTTGGAATTGTCTTCTTCTGTTATACTCTTCTTGTAGGCCGCCAATATATCCATCTTAGAAAATTTGTCTATGATCTAAAATACATATCCATTACCATGCTTGAAAGAAGGGAGGCCTGACAGATAGTCCATGGTGATAGATTTCTAGGGTTGGCTATGTTAGAAAATTAAATAACATAACAATGGAACACAAAATATTGTGGAAACAAGAACACAAAAACACATAAAACAAGAGAGACACAGATATACATGGTTCAACCAATTTGGGCTATGTCAGTGGAAAAGAAACTATTCCTTCCTTCTATATCATCCAACAAAATGAAGAGATACAACCTATAGCATATCCGCTATAATTTCCTCTTCACTCTCATGCAATATCCTCTCCCTTTCTCGCTCAGAATAATAATACCCAGCCACAATACAATTCTATCATATAAACCAAGGGTTACCTTTTAGGGGAAAACCCTAAATTAACATAACTTTTATCGTTAGATCATCCGCCTAATGAACGACCTAGATTGACTACGAAATTACAATATTTTACGAGAAAATTTTTCATTTATTTTTATCTTCGGGGGCTTGCTAGCCCCTAGACCTCCCAGCTAGGGGGCATAGGCCCTCACAGACACTCTCCGGGGGGGGGGAATCCCCCCTCCCGCACCCCCTTGCATGGAAGGGTGTACAGTCTTCCTGGAGTATACACTAGACTACAACAAGACCTATGAATCAGGAATAATCAGGCGGTAACTAGAGTCGTGTACAAGCCTTACTTCTTGATGGTTGGCTTGGCGATGGCACAGACAGTGCAGGATCTGACATATTTTCCAATATCCAGTCAGATTTTTGACCAATAAAAGTAATTTTGTAGTACAACCACAATTTTCTCCACACCAAAGTCTCTTGCGATCCAACTGTAGTGCACCTCCCGAATAAGCTTAGCACACTCGCTTGAAGGAACACAAAGGTGGCCTATGTAGCATAATAATGCATCCTTGAGGTGGAAATTGGGAACTTGATTCCCATCCACTAGCATCTGGTATGTGGTGGTGAACTTTGTATCATTTTTGTATAGTTGCGACCATCCATAGGTCTTGCGGCCACAAGAATTGAGAACAATAGTCAAATGCCACAACTGGGGTCCAGTTGAAGAAACCTACAACATGATTGGTGTTGCCCTTTTTGCATTTAATGTTCAGGTGGAATTGTTGTAGATATGTAGGCCACTTCTGATGGTGATCATTCTGCAACTTCCCTTGTGTCTTTATAAACTAAAGAGGTCGGTGATCAATGTGGATGATGGTCTCCTTCCCCATAATGTAATGTTTCCACTGTTGACTTGAAGCTTCTGTGATCCATATTAAATTACGAAAAGTTTTTCGGCGTAAATCACATGATAATACATTTGTTGACGCGTTTCCAACTAGCGAGTGTGGTTCATCGTCAGGACAAGTTGAAGAATTAGATCATGGCTACATGTTAATAGGGAGAGCCCTTACAATGGCTAGGTTTAACTGAAAAACAGCTATATTGGACTGGACCGGGCAAACGGCTATAATTGAACCAAAAACAGCTATATTTGCCTATTTAATTAAAATAATATTATCATGTTAAAAAGAATCTTATTTTAATTTTTATTTTAAGTAAAAATTTAACCAATTATGAGTCAAAAATCTAGGGAATATGATAACATTGTTAACTTGTATTATTGGAATAATCTTAATATTGTATTCACATAGTAGAATTATTCTTATTATTAATGGCTAGGATAACTATTTAATATAAATTAATTAGTAAAACCTTCATAGATTAGTGTGTAACGATTTAATATTAACTAGAATAATGTTGATTATTAATATTAATTATTAATATATTATTAGTTAAATTATTATTCCAATATTAATAGCTCTAGGGATATTTCTAAATGTAAGAATTATTTTAAGATATTTCATTAATTAGTTAACCATAGTTATTATTCGAAAATATTAGATGTTAACTAAACTAATAATAATTAATGTTACATTATTAATCTTATTAATGATGGTAGGTAACTAATTAGCATAAATTTAATATTGAGGTTATTTAATGGGAATATGTATTACTAGATCTAGGGATCTTAGTAAATAGTAAGGATTTAGTAATAACTAACATAATATTAATTATTGTTATATTATATATACTAGATCATTTGGAATAGTCAAGAAAAGGGAATATTTATATTAATATTTAACATATATTATTAGTAATATTAACTAAAATAATATTAGTTATTATTATATTCTAGTTATAGTATTATTTTAATTATTAATGGTTAGGGTAACTAACAATTCTAGGAAAATTAGTGATAGTAAGGATTTAATGTAATAATATTATAACGTTATAATATTATTATTATTGAAGGAAGGGTAATTCATTAATATGAATTTATTGGTAAAGTTGTATAAATATTATATGTTAGATAATTTAATCTATTTAGATGGTAATGAAAAAGACTATATAAAAATAGATAAATAAATAAAAATAATTCAAGGGAGATAAATTTAAGAGGACCAAAGGAGTAAGGCTCAAAAAGTAGGATAAGGGTAACAAGGAATTTTTTTTTTTGAAAGAGCAAACTAATAATAGAGGGAGGGGGGAAGGGAAGGGAAGAAACGATTAGGAAGGGAGGGCAGGAATCCGGCAACTACTGATCTTCCAACCATCATCTTTATTGAGATTGGTAGGCCTTCTTCCAATCTCAATGGCTTCCCTAAATTTCTAGTGATGGAACTATGCAACTATAGCAATAACATTGGCCTCCACAATACAAATATGATGTTTGGTCTTCTCCACATGCTTTGCTAATGCAAAAGATTTGGTTCTCCTATGTTTTAGGTCCATTGTGTGCTTATTAATCCTTTGATTAATAAAGCTTCCAGTCTCACCAATGTAGGGGTTTCCACAGGAACAAGGAATAATATACGCACCCTTCATGTCCATAGGGTCGATAGGATCCTTCAATGAGTGGAGGGATTTATGAATGGTGTTAAGGGGTCTAAAGGTCGAGGGAATGTTATGTTTCCTAAGAATCTTCGCAATCTTATGAGCGGTCCCTTGAACAAAAGGAAGATGGGTCCCTGGGATTCACTCTTTAGGTTCTTTTTTAACCACCACATTTATGGAAGCTTTAAGGAAAACTTTCTGACCAAGGTGTCTGCTATAACCATTCTCAACAAAGACAATTAAGGAGATGGGATTTCTCTTTCTCAAAGCTCTTTTTCATCCGAGATCCTTAGGGCATGGGTAGCGAGGGTGTTCAAAACGCCCAACTTTTGAGCCGAGAAATGATGGGAACTGGCATGAAGATATTGCTCCGTATGTGTTTTCTTCCGAAACACTTGGTCGGAGAGGGAATCATCAATATTCTTAGAAATAAGAATATCAAGGAAAGGGATGCAACTATCAACTTCATGTTCCATGGTGAACTTAATGGTGGAGGATTGACTATTGAGATGATTGAAGAAGAGGTCTAACTCTTCTTGGCCATGAGACCAGATGACATTAGTGTCATCTACAAATCTTTTCCAAAGTTTAGGAAGGAGACGGGCCGAGACCAGAGCTTTAGATTCAAAATCTTCCATAAAAAGACTAGCAACAATAGGGAAGGGGTGAGCCCATGGCAACAGCATAGGTCTGTTCAAAGAACTCACCTTCAAAAGTGAAGAAAGTGGGAGTAGGACAAATCTCAACTAACCCAGTGGTATTGGGATCCGTTAGGTGGTTGATCACCTCCATTGGCTCCCTTATAGGGATGCAAGTGTAAAGCGAGACTACATCAAAACTAACAAAAATGTCTCTAGTGTCAAGTTTCATGTCCTTGAGCTCTTCCACAAAAGAAGCAGAGTCTTTGACAAAGGACTCTGTGTGGCCAACCAAGGGTTTAAGTTTAAAGGCAAGGAATTTAGCCAAAGCATAGGTAGGACCACCAATAGTGTTGACAATGGGCCTTAGAGGGGGGCCTTCCTTATGAATTTTTGGAAGCCCATAGGCCCTTGGAGTAATGGGATTGCTCTCAATGAGTTTATGGCAAAGAGAACTCACTGAGTTACTGGACTTGATGGCAAGAGCCACAGTCCTAGAAATCTTCTTAAGGGGGTTCTTGGGAAGTTTTTTATAGCTTCGAGTATTCTGAAGATGATCTAACATCTTCTTGCGGTAATTCTCTTTTTCAAGAATGACAATAGCTCCACCTTTGTCATCTTTCAGGACAATGATGCCTTTGTTTTGGTTTAAGGATCTAATGGCACCAAATTCATCTTTGTTGAGGTTGCTCCTAGGGGGCTTAGCTTTTTTAAGGACCACAGTGCAATCCTGTCTAATGGTATCCTTAATATTATTAGGTAATCCTCTAATCCCAAATTCCACATCACAAATAATGTCATCCACCGGGATCTTCTTAGGGACAAGGAAAAAATTTAAACCCTTACCCAAGAGCTTAAAAACAAAGGGGGAAAGGAAAAACTAGACAAATTTATAACTTTGTTATTACTAGAGAGAAGTAAGATTAATATTATTATTTTTACAGATCTTATTATAATCAAACAAAAAATCCGAGTTTTTGTTAAATGTGTTTACATATGTTAACTTATTAAAGCTATTAATAAACGATAATTTACTATTATTACTAATATTATTATTATAATTACGTGATAAATTACTAAGAAAAATATTATCATTATTATTAACAAAAGATAAATTATTACCACTTAATTAAAGTCATTATTGTCAGTAATTAATACTTAATTATTATTATTAATAAAACTTAAATCACGATTATTTAAATTCTTACTGTGGTGAATGTTCGAGCCCCCACTGTCAAGGTCAATAGGGTTTACCACTCCAGCGATATGAACCAAAGAAGGATCCGGTCTCAGCAAGATAGATGTCTGGTCTGCCGATTGATTAGATGAAACAGTGGGCAATGAATGGCCACGTTTGGAACATGGACTCGGTATCTTGCAGCAAAAACCAGCGTGGAGTTTTGCGGACCGGCGGCGCTCGAACCTGACTGTGCTATCCTCGCTGGGATGTCACTTCGCCTTAATGAAAGAGAGCTGTAGTGTGAACCACTGCTAGGAACAGGTTGACAGGACCGGAGCGGATCAAGGAGCGATGGTTCAGAGGATATCAGCGTGCTATCAACTCCTCGACTGGGCTTGATAGAAGAAATAATGTCCATCGGGTAGAGACCAGATCGATTTGGGTCAATGTCCAGGCAGGAATGCGGTTCAGAATTCGAAATAGTCTGGAGCTGATTGGGATTAGATCGATCTCGGTTAATGTTCAAACAAGAATGCGAATAAGGATGGAATCAAAAATCGCAAAAGTCTGGAGTGGATTGAGGTAGCCAGAAGAGCTGGTCTCAGCGTTTGATTTTACTGAGCTTTGTTGAATCGCCTGCGGGAAAGAAAAAACTGGAACACCAGAAGTGTTACATGATAACCAAGACTGGAGGGCTAATACCGAAAGTTGGCTGTGGGATATTTCATCCACGGATTTTAAAGGGTCAACGGCCACAGCAGATTTCTTAGCCAATTTTTGAATTTTGAAGTTTGCTTTTGCCTCCTGATATCTTCCAATCGCAGGGATTTCAACGCTGAACATTCATCTAGTCTCGACCATTTTTTAGGTTAAGTTTGTGTGTGGATAGTTTCAATTTACTAAAACGTAAAATAAATCAACTTCAACCATACATCATACAAGGATTATAAATTTACATGTAAAATTGAAGAGAGGAAATTATTTTTTTAATCGTTAAAGTAGAAAATATTTTGTAATATTGTTTTTCTTAGAATATTGAATTTTTCAAAGGGTTTTATATATATTAATAAAGCTATTAAAGATTAAAATATAATTCATTTATCCTATTATTTTAGTTTTACTAATATTAGTCCATTATTTGTAATTGATTTATTTAAAAAATAGAAAAATATTATGAAAAAATGAAAAAGAAGTATGATCAAAGTAAGTTTTAGCAAATTCAATAATATATTAAATACTAATAAAAATAAATAAGAATATATATATATATATATATGAAAGAAATAATTTGAAAAATTGAAACATAGAAACAATTCAAGTCTTCCCCTAGTTATTAATGAATGGGTTAACTTACCATTTATCTTTTTAAATTTTATTTAAAATAAAAATATATAGAGTTGAAAAAACAATAATAATTATTTTTTTAATTATTAATATAAATAATTTTTATTTATTTTTTTTTTTTATTAAAATCTATGTTTGCATATAATGATTTTTTAATATTAATATAAGAATTTATTATATTTTTAAATTTATTACTGTTTAAGGGTTTAATCATATAAATAAGAAACATTAAAATAAAACTTTACCATAATTATTTTTAATATGGTACTTTAATATATGATCGAATGTATTGTAAAAATCATTTGATTCCTTTGTATAGTAATTATATAAAAATTTTTATTTAATTTTATAAACCAAAGCATACAAATTTAATAAAAAGTAAATAATATATAAATGTAATTTCTTTTAGTTTGCATGTTAATTTTGGTAATCTATTGAGAATGAAAGGAATTAAAATCTATAGGTTTTTAACGTTTTAATTAAATCTTATATTAAAAAAAGATTTTCTTTGGTCTCTTAGTCCAATTTTGTATTCAAAAAGAAGATCCACACGTCAACATATTTCAACACTCTCTATACTGGATAGATATAAAGTTAAATATATTTATAATTTTACACTTAGATTTTAACCATTATAATTCTTTTTTCAAAAAAAAGCCAAGTTAAAACTAACGGATTATATATTTTGATCAAATTACAAAAATTAAAAAATAAAAATAAATTCCTTTATAACAATATCTTTATGTAAAAATCACATAACATAATTCGTGTTTCATCTTTAGGATAAGATGATGAACTCGATCCAGACATTGTAATAAATAGATGTAGAATCCTTAGGACAAGATGATGAACTCATAGAGACATTGTAATAAATAGATGTAGAGAGCTAGGAACTACCTATTAGGGAGACATAAAACATAATGGCCTAACTAGCAATCAGGAAGACATGAGAAATATTCTTTTGAACCAACCAATCATGTGGTCCATCTTCAGGACAAGATGAGCAACGAGATCCATGCATTGTAATAAATAGATAGATCTAGAAAGCTAATTTGACTAAAGTTAGTAATTAGGGTTTGACCAAAAAAATATGTGTTTATTCATTATTACTAATTACAAAGAGATGAATTTCAATATTTCTTTATTATGTCAATAAATACTTTTATCTTTAATTGTAAGAGATGAATTACTTAAATTTCATACTCATTAACCATTATATATTATATATAATAAACAATAAAATAAATTTGGTGAAAAATATGTTTTTTTAGATTATTAAAATAAATTAGCCATAAATAAAAAACTAATATGTTATTTTAGATTATTTTTAATTGCAAGAGAGGAAGTAGATCAATTTGATACCCGTTCACCATCAAAGATACATATTTTTATTCATCAATGATAAAATAAATTTGGTCGAAATTTTTTTTTTAAGATTATTAAAACTATAAGTTTTTTCTAAATTTTTTTATCAAATATAAAATGACTATGATGAATATTTTTGGTAAATAAAGTGATAATGATTACTAATCTTTATTGAGATCAAAATGGTGTATAAAATTTTTAGAAGTAGGAGATTACTTCAAATGTTTGAAACATACAATATTGGTGAAAAATGAATTCAATTATATATTAATGATCACATGAATGATATACATAGTGTACATATAAATGCATTAATAAAATTGTTGATTCCATTATGAGGTTTTCTTTGACTCTAATAACTAATCATTATAAAACATGATAACTCAAATTATCACCAGAGTATTACATGTTTAACATTCCGCCTTAATCCCAGGGAATGTATCAAATTCCAAGAATGGGAGCTAAAAATGCAAGACCAATGGCTCAGTAATCTTTGCTGTGGTTATAAGATAAAACCACAAATTATACAAAATGTGGGAGAACTTCAGGTCTCAATTTTGATGGTTTAAGGATGACCGCCAACTCTAGAACTATCATAACAGTTCCTCAAACAAGCTAACCTTAGAACTATCAAAGCAGTTCCTGAAACAATTTGTAATCTGACATTTCTACTAGTGGAAGTGCCCCTTTATAAATATCAATATGTAAAAAACCTACAATCACGCTCATAGAGTATTATGACCATGGATCATAAATCAAAACATCCTTTTCTACAACTCTATATTTGATTTCTGAACTTGGACTCTAGTTTGTAGCAATACAACTCTGATTATCTTTGAAGCAAGCTCTCTTGACAAATCTTTGAAACTATAACACACCATAAATTCCATCAATTCCCCCCTTGTCAGATACATGGTGAGGAGATGAAGTTTTCATCATTGCAAGACTCGTCAATACTCTACAACATCTCCTATAGTATGAGTTGTAAATATTAACAGTTTTAGAATCATTTGTCTGAATCATAATTCTTCTTGCCACAATCTTCATAGGGATGGAGATAATAATAGTGATCTTTCTCATGTCTAACTCTGTCACAATTTTGGCATCTAACTGTTTGTTCTGCTACAACATCATGCATAAATCTAACACTACAAAATAGTCGATGTTTTTAAAAATCAGGAACATGAAAGAAACATCCTTATTATATCCTACATTAGTTATGTTTTTGTTGCGCACAATATCTTCCCAAGGTCTTCTAAAGGTTTTGGGAACAACAAGTTTCATATCTGTATGAAAATGACCATTGCATACACTTTCCTTTGTTGGTTCATTGAATTGCTCCATTATCATTTTGTAACTTCTCATCAATCTCTGAATATTGATCAATCTCTAAGTCATGTTCAAATAGGTTGTTGTGAATAATAATAGGTTCAAAATTACAACTCATCTTTAGTTCTCATAGTTCATCTTTTTGCAACTATGACTATATCTCCAAAAACTCAATTTTTATTCAAGAAATTTTCAAACGTGTTCAGATGTCAAATAGTGTGTTCGTGTTGATTTGGATAGTGTTATGAATGATTGATAGCATTATACTACTTAATAACTCTAATAAATCATTGAGTTTATCCATTTTCTATAGCTTCCTATCAAAGAAAATTTGCATTTAACTTTGAAAAGCGTGTTGGCTTCAACCGAAAATGAACCTATTTTGAATGCAATTATACAATATTCAATATGAGAAAAACCTTTGTAACAAGTTAAAGATCCTATGAATTGTTCGCTGCTTTAAATCCTATTTGAAACATCTTTTTACTTAAATCAAATATGTTAGTCAACTAAATGCTTGAAATTTTGAGCGTTTTTTACTAGTTATTCTAAAACAATTAAAATTATATATGCACTTCAGCATCTCAGTTTGCACCAATATTGAATTTATGTGCTTGAATTGAATAAATCAAATTTATGTGTTTTCATTTGTTTTATGGTCTGCATGAGCGCAGGAAATTGCAATGATTATGACAGAGTTTCAAATTGTTATTGAATGATTATGAAACCTACAAAAAAACATTTTTTTATTTCTTTGCAAACGTTACTCTTCATTGTTGCTTCTTCCACGTACCATCCTTGACAGTTGGACCTTTGCACATAAATTTCTCTATTTTCCATTCTTATCTATCCAAATAACAATTTCTGGCTGTGATTACGATTTTAAGATCTTTCTAAATTTTTTACTTTTCTATTTTGAATCTTGCATTTATTATCTCAAATCCCTTGTATTAATTGTTTCTTAAATTTAAAAGTACATATGTTTAGGTATATACACTTATGCTTATGAGAATAGAAGCTCTCACCTTGTACATCGCCTATCTCACTAGTTTGTCGTTTTGTCAACAATATTAGTTTTACATATCAGGTGGCATTATTGTCTCTGTTGGCTTGCATTCACATGCATCCGTTGAACATCCGACCCGTTACCCATATTTCTCCTCTTCACCATCACACTTGTTTGTTGATGCTTCCTGGCAACCACCGCAATCGATTTTTTCCTTGTCCCAATGATGGTGTTAGGTTTAAAAATCCATTATCATCATCACCATGTAGGATTCCCTATGGCCACCATACTTAAAAATTCGCTCGTCTTCTTATGGTTCCTTTGTAGCTCAGATTGTCATCTTCCTCATGGTTTCTCTACGGCTTGGTCAATTTTCTGGAATACTTAATCGTGGATGACCCTGGTGACTTAAAAACTACATTATCTCCTCTCTGTCACAAATATGGTGGAATCAAGCAATCAAGTGTACCTTCCGATTCAAGTTTCTGTGTCATGCCAAAACAATAAGTACAAATGCGCAAAATGTTGAGAAAGCAGTAGAAAATGCCCATAATGGCCACAAAACTAGTGGCTTAGGCTATTTCATTAGATAAAATCAACCATGATCTACTACAAATGATAAACACACAATATTGGTTGAAAATTAATTTAACTATATCTTAATTATCACATGAATGATGTACATAGTGTACATATAAATACAATAAAAAAACCATTGATTCAGTTTCCAAGTTCTATAATCTAATAACTAATCATCATTAACATAGCATAACCCAACTCATAATCTAAGGATTACGTGTTTAAGATAATGCTCTAAAATATTATTTGCATACTCGAGCACCATAAAGAGAATCATTCCTTAGTTTTTATATATAAAAGTTCCTATTATCACAAAGGTGATAGACTATTTCATTCCAAGTGATATGGAGAACTAAACAACACTGAATTTTATATTGGAGATCATCATAATTTTTTCATATTTTAACAATGTTTATTTATTTTAAATTTTTAACCATAACAAAAGAAAAAAAATATATTGAAACTTGCACTTGAGGGTGCAGCAATATGGAAAAACCACAAATTTAAGGATTACATATATCTACTCGACCTCCTCCCAGCTTGGAGATAGAAAAAATGTAGGTTTTAACCTTGGACATAAATTGCCTACATATGAATTCTAAAAAAAGAAAATAAACAATGGAAAGATCATAAAACATAAAACATATTTGCATAGATATTTTCCCATGGATCCCAAAACTAAGACTACTAGATTTATTTTTCATTATATTCCTTTCAATGTTAATATACATATAAAGACATGTTGAAGCATCCACTAACCCTGGATTATAACATAACCATAGTTCCCTTGAATCGATCTAAAATACCATCGAAGAAACTTATCATGCCAAAAACCATGTGCAAAATCCATGCACAAAACCATAGGTAGGTCCGCCCACCTAATATAGGGTCCAAGAAAAGAAATTCCTAGGGTGCTGCCCCAAACCCTATGTAGGGGGGCTTCCATCCCCCTTCTGCACCCATTGCAATGTATAGGGGGGGCTACCACCCCCTTATGACCCCCTTGTTCATGGGATAGTCATGGAAATAATATAACACACAACCAACATTCTCCCACTTGTTATTTTCTTTCCACATGGGGCCGCAAGAGAGATTAGTCATTAGTTCAGCCCTGCAACACCCATTGCTTCTCTACACCAAGAGTGCTTCTCATTTTGTCACAGACTTTGTCAATGCATCTATAGTATTCTTCAAAGTGTCCACGTTTACCATCAAAACCTTTTTTTTCTTAACCATATCCCTCAGAAAGTGATACTGAACATCAATGTGCTTTGTGTTTGAATGATAAGCAATGCTATTTGCCAAGAAAATTGCACTTTGTCTGTCACAATCTATCCTTATAGCTCATTGTACTAACCCCATACTTTAACACAATCTTTATAACCAAACTGCTTTCTTGCTTGCATGAGTGGCTACCATGTATTCTGCCCCTGTAGTTGAAAGTGCCAATACCCACTATCTCTTGCTCATCCAAATAACTACACCTCCAAACATGTTAGATACATACCCACTTGTAGATATTCTCTGATCAAGATCTCCGGCCTAGTTTGCATCAATAAATCCACAGATGTCCACAACTCTATCCAATCCTGGTCTTCCTTGGTAGCATAAACCATAATCACTAGTGGCACGCAAATACTTGCAAACCCGGTTCATTGTTGTTTGATGCTCCTTCCCTAGTTCTGAAATAAACCTGCTCAATACTCCCACTGCATGTGCAATGTCTGGCCTAGTAGAGAACATTGTGTACATTAGGATACTAACTACACTTGCGTATGGAACATGGGACACATCCTCTTCCTCTTCTTGTGTCTTGGGACACTATTTAACAAATAAATTTACACTAACAGGAATATGAATCTTCATCGGTTTACTATCCTTCATCTTAAACCTCTGCAATATTATCTTGATATACTTCCTTTAGTTTAATTAGACCTTCCTTTTTGCCCAATCAAATTTAATTTCCATGCTCAAAATCTAGTTTGCAATACCAACATCTTTCATGTTGAATTTGGAGGACAATTGGGTCTTTAATTCCTCGATAATTTCCTTGTTATTCCAATCAACAACATATCATCCACATACAAGACCAAATAAATAACACATTCAACAATTAATTTGAAATACACATAGTGATATTCTTTGCTTCTGGAGAAGCCAAGTCCCCATATATATGTATCAAATTTTTGATACCACGTCCTTGGTGATTTTTTTAATCCATAAAAAACTTTTTTAACCTGCATAAGAGTTCTTTCTTACCCTTCACCGCAACACCTTTAGGTTGCTTCATGTAGATCTCTTCTTCCAGATCCTCATGAAGAAATGTTGTCTTCACATCCATCTGTTCTACCTCAAAATCAAAAGCAACAAAAATAGATAAAAGTAATCTAATACAAGCTACCTTGTCAACAGAAGAAAAAAATATTACCAAAAATTAATTCCCAAAGCCTGGGAATAACCTTTTGCTACCAACCAAGATTTGTATTTCTCTACCTTCCCTTGTGCATTCATTTTATTCTTAAACACCTATTTGTTGCTAATGGGTTTCCTTCCAACTAACAATTCCACCAAATTCCAAGCCTCATTTTTGTGTAAAGATGCCATTTCATCAGACATGGTCTTGTTAGTGTTAGACAACTAATCCGCAGGATTAGTTTTGTATTATTGTGAGTGGTTATTAGAGTCCAATAAGGCCTAGAAACTAATTCAACGGTTTATTATATGTATATATATGTACATTATGTACATCATTCATTGATATCAATTAATATACAATTGTATTTGGTTTCTAATATTGTGTGTCTTATAGTGTTATCAAAGCATGGTTTATCTACTCTTTTGAATAAGTGAGCCACTTATTTTGTGTTCTTCTTGAATAACTTGAGCGTGCCTATTCACAGTGCGCTACAAAGCATAGTTAATGTGTGATTGAGGCTCAATGACTCTTAATAAGCATTCATGATTTTTAGGAGATAAAGAGCATTGAAACTATTGAGTCATAGAGAGGATGATTCACAGTTTCAGTGTTTGTTTCTTTGAAGATGAAATTGGGAAAATGAGTTAAAGATTATTAACCTACACTGGCATGAGAATGAAAAGTCAATGTTACAAAAATAAAAGGTTTTCAAGCTAGTGGAGTCAATGGAGCACAAAAGGCTCAGCAAAATTGAACTCACAACAATTCTGGTATTAATTTCCCAAGTTTACTCATTGATATATCATGGATCATCCCTTATCGGGGTAACTTTTATTAATGTATTTTGTTGAGGATAAAAACTTTGATTGCTATGTGGATTCAGTGGATCATTAAATTCTTTTTTAATATCATTGAGTGTATAATTTCTTGTAGGGTTTGCAAAAGTTGTGAATTAATGTAGCCAATAATCCCTAGAGAGTGTTGAGGAAAAGTAAGCCAGCAACCCATAACTATGTAATTGTAAACAAAAAACCCCTATATTCTCCTTAATTAGCAGTGCATTCCAATCTAGTGGTCCTCCTTTAGGTGTCATATGCCATGAGGTCAACTCTATTCTTTCACCCTCAGGTTTTCTCTGATCTACAATGAGGATTAGGTAATTTCCATAAACCTTCATTGTGAGATCTTTTTGTCTTATGTCAAGTCACAAAGCATTATCAGATTTCATTTTGTATCAAAAATGAAAAGAAAAAAAATGTTGAGAGGAAATCTGCACCTGACACATTGTGTCATAATGAATGCAGTCTCGAGAACATGTTATTATGTCGTATTACACTGACCAGCATGCTCACTAATTGAAAAGTAATATTTAGGGAGTGAAATGTCATATTAAAGCCACAAACATTCCCACAGGTTGAAAACTTAATACTTGGGTAAAGTACATTTTGTGTGTTTTGATGTGTATATTGACTGAGTCGTTTAGATTTTTTTAAGTGGAGTTTAATCATATGAAATTCATTATGAATTATAATCCTTCAATATTGAAGAAAAGTGATAGGAAAATGTTGCATTGGTAGTCAGAACTAGTGTGTGCAATGGCATTTTCAATAACAATCGATTTGGTAAATTTACTCTGCTTTTGAATGGATTAGAGTTTAGGAAGGCATATAGAATTGTTTCATTGTTAAAGGTAGAATATGTGAATGTATACGTTATCACTAAGATGCATTGATATTTCCAATGTGGATTTGCAAGATTGAAATGTTTTGTTGTCGATATTATAGTTTCCTCACTGATTTTACCAATTGCATTATGCTTGGAAAGAAATGATGATTTGAGACAAGTAGAAACATTGTAATAAATTGATATAATTTAGGAATATAAGTTAGTTTTGATTACAATTGTGGAAAAACATTGAGTATGGAGAATTCGTAATTGTTTGAACATTTTTGTGAAGTTGCATAACATTGAGAGTAGAGTATTTTTTAGAATTAACTGGGCCAATTGATTGATGAGAGCGAAAGTAGTGAAAAAATAAATCTACTTTGTATAAGGTGTTTATTATGACTTTCCTCCCTTGACATTTTGAATATTGTATCATATTATATTCATCTTTTACTTGAATTTGTTTCTTTAGTGGGTGTGCAATCGATTGAACCCGAAACTCAATTAAATGATTGTAAATCTACATGTATTTTATGCATTCTAGATGACGAAATGGCCAAAATTGATGATTTGTTACAATTATTAAGAAATCTAATTTTTTCTACTATTCATAATGATTTCCAAATCATAAAGGACACATTATCTAACATCCTTACATGTTTGAAAAATGCTCACGAGATGATTGAATTTCTCAATCTAGAGTTGCAGTTACAATGAGATGATATTTAAAAGAAAACTTTTGATTCTGAACCAGTGTTGTTCAGAACAACACTTTTTTTAAACCTAATTTTAATCTATAGTGAGGGATGGATTAGACTATTTCAAGAGAAAATTTGGATGCAACCGAAAGTCCTAATGGGAAGCCTGTCATTTCCAAGACCTTTATAATACCATGGGAAGACATTACACATAACAAATAAGGAAATGGTTATGGATATAGCAAAGTTGTCTTGGATGTATCTTTTCATCTCCCTGATTTATCGTAACCTATACAATTTTGTAGTGATGGATTTTTGGATGGTGTTTCTCCGAAAAAAATTGATCGATTTCAACAGTGTAATAGAGTTGGACATGTGAAATAATAGTGTTTTGATCTTCACCCATGTGAGAATTGTGGAAACTGCAATCAACATTCAAATAGATGTTTTAGAAAGAATACTACTATGAGAGGAGCTAAATTTTGGATTGATTTCTTCTTGGTATTGGTCTAAAACAACAAAATAGTTTTACAGGTCATACCAAAAGATTTTTTCGAGAGTCTTGATGAGTCTTACAGTGATGAAGAATACTTCATCTTCTTACCCTATATCTGACAAGGGGGTGATAGTTGATGGTATGCTATAAGTTTGAAGATTTTTCAAGCGGGCCTTAATTGGAGATCCATAAGTAAGCCTAAGCCATAACCTATACCAAAGTTGTAGCCAAAGAGACTTCAATTTTTGCTAAATGAGTTCTTTGTGAATGAGCACTTCTAGATTCATAATTGTCTGAGGAACTACATTGATAGTTTCAGAGTTAGTGGTCATCTTAAATCTACATTTTCAGTTGTTCTGAGAACTGCTTTGAAGGTTCCATATTTTGTGTTGGTTGAGATCTTGAGTTCTCCCACATTGCACTACTACGCCAAGGGCACTTTTAAGACATTTTTTTAAGACAAAAGAAATCTTTTGTCTTAAAAAGTCACTTTTTATTTTAATTATTTTACATTAAAATTTAATATCAATTGAATTGTCTTAAATATAAAATTTAAGGCAAAAATATTTTAAGACAAAACTTTATATTTAAGACAAATACAATTTAAGACAAAAATATTTTGAGAAAAAAATATTTTGAGACAAAAATATTTTAAGACAAAACATTATTTTAAGACAAAAATAGTTTAAGACAAAATTATTTTAAGGAAAAACTTTATACTTAACAGAAAAATGGATTAAGACAAAAATATTTTAAGACAGTTTTAAGACAGTGGCCACTTAAGAGAAAACCCATTTTCGATAATTAACAATTAAGAAAAAAAAATATCAATTTAAGAAAATATTATCTAACTGCAAATTTGACTTTGAGAGTGCACCCTCAGTCTACGAGCTTGCAGACTACTACTATATTGTGCCTATATCAACGCTGCTATTTCACTTTCCATTCATGTTATCTTATAAAAAATAACGACTTATTGGGCTCTTCGTTTTGTTGGGGTAGCAAACTTTGAAGAACATGAAAACTTTCCCTAGAAAGATTTCTCAAACATTAATTACTCTTTTGTTCCTTCGATCTTTGTTGATATGATTAGAGACAACTTGTATGTCGTTGCATTTGACACTACTACATGGAGGGAATATTTAAGGTAATTTTTTAAGACAAAATAAATCTTTTGTCTTAAAATTTTCAATATGACATGCTAGTAAAAATGGTAAAGAGTTAGGGGTTCGTCTTTATGCTATTAATGGGTTCTTTGGGAAGTACAGTGATCGAAAATGGAGGTGTGCTTCATGAGAGGAGTGATGGAGGAACTCTCGATGAATGTTAATACGTGGTAACATAGTTGGAGTACTTTTTGGGATCTCCATCGATTGTGTTTTAATATGTACTTTTTGATGTTTTATTTATTTTGAACGGTACTTATATCCATTGGTTGTTTATATTATCACATTGTTGTGCCAGATTGGCAACATGGATTAGATTCACCTAAAGGATTGTTGAAAAATGCAACAAAAAATTCTCAATTTGATTTTGCGTTGATTAAATTGAGAAAATTTTGAATTTCCACATCAACAGACAACTTAGATGCAATTAGCCTGTATGACATGGTTTGTGTCACCCATTTTACTCAATAAATTTGAGCTAGATGAGTTAGAGTTCAATTAAGCTTGTGTGATTACTAATTTGTGGCAATCAAAGTCAATTATCTCAAGCTATTTTCAATTAAACTAGTTCTAACTGTTGGAGGAACTAGTGGAAGGCTAGCTGTGTAGTGGGGCTTCAGTAAAACACAATGATCATATAGTTAATTAATCAATTAGCCCAAAATAGCTAGTGCATGCAAAGAATTCAAGTTCCCCAGCTATGGTGGAGATTCCAAGTCAGTGTAACATTAGTTGTAGACTACTCTTGAGTGTACAAGTGTTGCATGTAGTCACATGATCAACCTTAGGAATTGCGCAGTCCATTTTGGAAAAAAACCTAAATAATAGGGGCCTAATTTCTCAAGGAATGGCATACGGAAATAGGGGCTCAAGAAGAGGCAGAAATTGACAATGTTTGGGTTTAAGTTTCTAAGTGAGAAGAGAGATAGGTTATTCACTTACAGGTTGTGCACAATTGAGTAAAGAAATTGTAATAAATCTATATTCATAAGATTGATGTAAGAATGCATTGGAGTTATTAGAAGATTGCTTTTCCCAGGAGAAATATTGTGTTCATGTGTTTTATTTCTTATTGCATGTCTGAATTTTTTGTTTTAAATTGTGAATTAACTTTCATAAAGCAGTAGAGTAGGTTTGTGTGTTATGATTTTGAAAAACCTTCATGAGAAGTTGCAAATATACACCATAATTTCTACATCGTATCATAACAGTATTCACATTAGAGAAGGAATTTCGAATTTGTTTCTAATGAGGTTCGAATTTGCAGCTTAGTGTAGAAAGATCTCTTAATAATTGAAAAGATGACCTTCAACGGGTTGAGGCTAGAGTATGCCTTGGAAGGAAACTATAATTTCATTGACGGGAAGGATCACATGGAGGAGGTATTTGATGGCAATGGATTACTAGAATACATCAACAAAGATGTTACAAAACTAGCAAAATATGATGCCCAAAACCTTGCTCAGTGGAAGAAAGTTGTAGCCAAGGTGTGGATAATAATATTGTAGGGAGTATGGGATCACATTGTCAGCAGTCTCCAGGGGATAGAAAATCCATATGCAATGTGATAGGCACTGAAAAGTCTATTTTAGAATAGTAGTGACTACAAGAAGTTGGTCCTTAAGGATAAGATTTGAAATATCAAGATGTAGAAGAATAAATTTATCCTGCAATATTTGAGGAGGTTCACAGAAGTTCATGATGAGCATGAAGCATTTGGTGTTACTCTTTCAAAGGATAACTTGGTAAGAATATCCCTTCTAGGACTTCCCAACAGTTTTCATATCTATCAAGATTAAGTGAATGGGAGGGAGAAACTACCGAATTGGGAACACTTATGGTGTGATTTGGTATAGGAGGAAACAAGGCAGAATACTAGAAATAGGACCTCATCCAAGGGAAAGGATGAAGAAAAAATTACATTGGTTGGAAGGGGAAAGAAGGGAAAAGGGAAGAAATCTCAAACCAAACTAGAATCCAACCAAGGGAGAAAGAAGAAAGGTTTGTTAGAAATTAAATGCTTCCATTGTCATGAATACAGACATTATGCCACAAAGTGCCCCCAGAAAAAGAAAAGCAAGAAGACCTTAGGAGGAGTAGCGGGTGAAGCCTTGGCTTCACAATTCGACCTTTACTTTACCCTTATCACATGCATGCCCAACATAGTGATGGGGAGCGTGTGGTACTTGGACTCAAGTACATTTTTCCACATGAGAGGGTGTAGAGATTTTTTCAGTGACCTGAAGGAGAAAGATCTCCAGATGCACATCAAGATAGGAGATAATGATAGGTACAACATGACCAATATTGGTACAATCATATTTCAGAGGGAGTCAAGCTCCCCTCTTAGGCTCAAGGATGT
This sequence comes from Pinus taeda, assembly GCA_000404065.3. Lineage (NCBI taxonomy): Eukaryota > Viridiplantae > Streptophyta > Pinopsida > Pinales > Pinaceae > Pinus > Pinus taeda. The sequence goes on from APFE031135862.1 coordinate 34,319, forward strand.
CATGTTTGTTCTAGGCTTAAAGAAAAATCTCATCTTTGTTGCAAATTTGGAAGACCGTGGTTATGACATGATCTTCAATAAAGAAAAACATTCCTAAGACACATAGCCATGAGACAGGTGAAGAAGATCGAGGTTTGTGTGAACAATCTATATAAGTTAGATGTGGAAGATTATGTTTCATTAAGAACTAAGCAAGAGAAGTTGTAGGACCATGATGTAGGTGAACTTTAACACATAATACATGGCCATTTGCATCATGGCACCTCGAATATTATACAATGAATAACCACTAGACTCCCTAAGGGAGCACTTGCGCAACAGGATGTATGCAAAGGATGTACCTTGGGGAAGTAAATAAAATCCACATTCCATGATCAGGACAACAAAGTGCATGTAGTCAAAGAAAGGATCCACTTTGATGTCTATGGACCTTTCTTGATAACCTCCACTATTGAACACAAATATTTTGTCCTTTTTATTGATGACTTCTCACATAAGTGTTGGATCTCTTCATGTTGAAGAAAGATGAGACATTATCCAAGTTTGTAGAATTCAAGGTACTCGTTGAGAAAGAAACTAGCAAGAAGGTGAAGCCTCTCATGAGAAATAATGGAGGTGAGTATGTGTTGAATGAATTTAAAAATTTATGAGTGAAAGAAGGCATTTGATGAATGTTGACAACACCCCACAACTCACATCAGAATGGGTGGTTGAGAGAAATATCGATAGCATTTTGGGAGCAACGAGGGTGATGTTGCATGACCAAGGTCTACCTCTACATTTGTGGGTTAGGGCATGCAATACAATAGCCTATTTGCAGAGCTGAAGTCCTCATCAGATTCTTGGCATGATTACACTGGAGGAGGCTTTCTTGGGAAGAAAGTCTGATGTGTCACACTTCAATATTTTTGGAACGTTTGTTTACAACCATGTCTCCAATGACTGAAGGAATAAGACTTAGTCAACCACAAAATTGGGGGTATTTGTGGGTTACACAGAAACTCCCCACCAGTAACATGTGTACTTGCCATCATCCATAATGATAGCTTTGTGAAGGGATGTGAATTTTGATCAGGAGAAATATATGTGGTGCTCTCTTGAGAGGGAGCTTTAGATCCCACCAAAAGATGATATTTTAGCTCCAAAAGAGGAACCTCAGGAAGTTGTATAGCAACCACAAATTGTGGAGCAAAGAATGGAGACATTCATTAAGAAAAACATTGAGAGAAGGTAGAAAAATAACTAAAGAAGTTGAGAGAATTGTGCAAGATGCGAGGGAGAATGTGCGATATCCTTAAAATTTGTGCAAGCAAAGGAGGTCACCTGAGAGGTACATTGGCTACGTGGCTCTTATGACTGAGCTTATAGAGATTGAGCCATACTATTTTGATGAAGAAATAGAAAAAACTATATGGGCTGATGCAATGGTGGAGGAATATGAATCCACTGCAAAGAACCATGTTTGAGAAAAGATCGCAAGACTAGCATATAAATCAATAGTGGGTTTGAGATGAATCTTCAAGGTGAACCAAGCGACAAATGGAAGCATAGGGAAGTATAAGGCCAAATCTGTGGCCAAGGGGTACTCTTAAGTTGAGGGAATTGATTATGAGGAGACCTTTTCTCTTGTAGCAAGGTACTCATCCATTAGATCAATTCTTGGTGTGGCTATGTAGATGGGTTGGAATATCCACTAGATGGTTGTGAAAACGACATTTCTGAATGGGGTTATTAAGGAAGAGCTGTACATAGAGAAACAAAAAGGTTTTGAGACATTTGATAAAGAGTCTCATGTGTGTAGACTCAAGTGAGCGTTGTACGATCTCAAACAAGTGCCTCGTGCTTGGTACACCAAGATCAATAGTTATCTCACTGGTTTGGGTTTCACCATAAGCAAAGCGGATGTAAACGTCATCACATCTTGATAGAAGATAAATTTGTTATTATTGTATTATATGTTTATAATTTTATTTTAGATAGTGATGAGCCGTTCATATCTCATAAGGAGGACCTTGCAAGGGGATTTGAAATGAAGGACATGGGTCTCATGCACTACTTTCTTGGGTTGGAAGTATGACAAGGTGATGGGTAATTGTTTATCTCTCAAGGTAAGTATGTAAATGAGATACTGCAGAGGCTCCACATGGAGAGTTGTAAACCATGGAAACACCTCTAACGAACAAATAGAGGAAGGAGGATGCCACTTCAGGTGAAGTGGATGCTACCATTTATTGGCAGCTAGTGGGTCCACTCATGTATCTTGTGGACACATGACCAAATATGTGTCATGCAGCGAACCAGTTAAGCCAAACTATGGTTAGGTCAACCAAACTATTTTGGAAGGAAACTAATCATATTTTATGGTACCTCACAGGCACTACCTAGTTTGGACTATGCTACAGATGAGAAGAGGGAGTGAAGTTATGTGGCTTCATAGATGCAGATTGGGAACAAAGTCCATTAGATCCAAAGAGTGCATCAAGTGTAATTTTTAGTGTTGGGTCTGGGTACCATGAATTGCATTTCTTATGGTTAATAATAGTTGAATATGTTAGACTATGGTTTAACATGGTTGACTTAGCTTTATTATGGTTCACTTGGGATGACGATGTTGGACATGGATAACATGCTTGACTATGGTTGATCATGTTGATTATGTTTAACCGTAGTCTCCTATGGTAATATCATATTTTAGTGCTCATTATCATATACATGTGCTAAATTTCTATGTTCTTCAATGATTTATAAAAACGTGACATCCATTAAAGGTTATGTCACACTACGACATTCCTTAAGGGTTATATAAGCTTCTAGTTACCAAAAATGATAATGTCACATTGAGATTTTCATCTTCCTTGTGTTATGTTGCTCCATTTATCAATGGTTACATCACATTTTTACATTCAATAAGGTTATGTCACATTGAAATTATTCCTTTAGGTTGGATGTTAATGTAATATTCTTAGATGGTAATGATGCATCACAACATTCATCTTCATTATATTATATGAAAATATTATTTTCCTTAATAGTTATGTCATATTACAACATTCATCAAGTATTTTGTCACATTTGTATGTTCTTTAATGGTTACATTGCATTGAACATTAGTCTTAATGGATTTATTTTTAATTTTAATGTTTTTAAAAGGCCATGTCCTACAAGAATGTTCATAAGAGGATATATTAGATTGTGATGTCTCACTTTGGTTATGCAACATTGTAACAATTATCTTGGTTGACTTATGTCGAGTTATTATATTTCTTAATTCTTATGTCATATTGTGATTCTCTTCAAGGGTTAGGTTAGATTATAATATTCCTCAGTGGTGTTATTATATAGTGATGTTTATCATGGTTGAATTATGTCAACAATGGATATCTTTAATCAACCATAATTCACTATGTAAATAGTTGGCAATGGTTACTTGCAGTTGACTTTCCTAACATTGCAATGTTTTATAACTATTAGATATGTATGTGACATTGGGTTATTTCCTAAAATTGAAACATTATGTTATGTTAGTGACATTGTGACATTGGGATATGTTTTTTACAATTTGATGTTGGGATATGTCCATCACATTATGAAATTCATCGGGAATTGTTCTATTTTGCATCGCATTGTAATGTTCATGATAGTTTTATGTTGTATTATGATATCCATATGGTTTGTGTTAAACTGTGGCATTCACTGACGTCTTTATTGGATATGACATATATCAATGGACTATGATTAAATTTCATGACACTCTGATGTATATCTCAAGGGTTATGTCACATTGAGATATTCGCCAAGAAATATGTTGGTTTTTTATGTTTAGAATGACTATGTTACATTTCGATGCTCATTTTATTTGTGTTAAATTGAATTCTTACAATTAGGTATGCTTATATAATCATGTAACATTTATAAGGGGTTATATTTCCTTGTGATTATTTTTAAGGGTTATGTTTCATTGAGTTTTTCTTGAATGGTCAAGGTGCATTGTAATATTCATCATGGTCATTTCATAACGAAATTTTATGTTCCCCATTGGTCATGTCACTATTGCAACATTCAAGATGAAGTGTCCAATTAAGTCACATGACATATATTAATAAACACCTACTTACTATTTGGGAGAATGGATCTTGTTCATTTCTATGTAATCGAAATAGGCAAACCTCTTTCTAATGAATGACTTTATGCATTTTCACACAATATGGAACTCCTTTCAAGCCATATAAATAAAACCAAGTGTTGGGAATTCTCTTTTCCTTAAGCTAGCAAGTAGACACACATACGAGTGAGAAGGTAGAAACACATATGCATAAATGGTAAGATAGGAATAACTTTCCTTCCTAGGTAATGGAAAATACCAGACATAGGTTAACCATGGTTGGCCATGAATGACTATTGTTAATCAACAATGCCCATATTACTATATTTTAGCAAGGTTGTCTATGGCTAATTATGGTTACGCTACACTATGACATTCGTGTTGGTTGAATATGGTTGACTATGATTATGTTACACTGTAACATCAGGGGTTATTTGTGCCTAATATTATTTATTTTTGTGGAGTATTGTGAGAATATTGGGTAGATTATGAAGACTTGGAGGAGGAGATAATTTATGGACTTGCTCCCTACTATAGGAGGATAAATATTAAATAATAAATCACGAAGATATGATGGAATTATGGAGCAGATTGTGGAGTTCCAATGATTGAGAAAATATGGGAATGTGTTCCCTGCCATTTGATGCACATTCCTAGTATTGGGAACCAAATCCACTAATCAAGGGATTTTGGTGGGGAAATTTTCCTCTTATGATGGGGAAAAATTCCTAATAATTTTGTATAAGTACCAAGTTGAAATTACCTCTAGTACTATATTTTTATTAGTCTTCTTGTGGAGAGAACTTGTATTTTTGTAGCTCCATTTTCCTTTCTTGCAGGGATGTAATTGTCTTGATGAAAATAAGGAATATTGGTGACATGTTAGCTTCTAGATCTTGGTCACCTTCATGGGACTCTGAGTTTCTTTGGGCTAGGCCATGCCAGGAGCCTCAAAGCCCTTTTTGTATCTATTATGAAACTAACTCAAGAAAAGATAGAAAAGATAGATCAACGCCTTAAAATTCAGCCTCTTCAAGGGGCAACCTCCTTTACATTACATAAATGAACAATTCTTCGATGATAAAAATGAAAAAACCTCCTTTCTATGTATAGGAGTCTAAGGAGTCACAATATAACCCAGCCGACCTAACAATAATAATAT
>APFE031135862.1:48632-142085 GCA_000404065.3 Pinus taeda
ATGGAAAGCATTGGGCTAGTCAATACATATTCTCCCATGGATAGCTTAATATTATGGCACTTTCCAGAGCAATTTATTATTCCTCCATTTGCAACCATCACTTGACACTCTGGTGCTAGATAGAAGAAGCAATTCAATTCTTTTGCTATCTTACAATGAATAAAATTGTTTGCACTTCCTGAATCAATCAACACTATTACCTTTTTCTTCTTGATTTGTCCTTCTATCTTGATGGTTTGAGGAGTGGTAATTCCTACCAATGCATTACAAGATATGGTCAGATTCATTTTTTCTTCTTCTAGTCTTTGTTCCTGGAGTATATCCTCTTCTTTTGACCTTTCTTTCTCCTTTTCTTCTTCCTCTTCACAATCTATGCAGAATAATTTCTTCGCAGCACACTTATGATCTTTAGTGTATTTGCTATCACAACTGTAACAAAGCCCTTTTGCTCTTTTTTCTTCCAATTTTTTTGGTGTCAACCTTATAGGTTGTGGAAGACTAGCGGCAACAACACTTCCGTCTTTATAGTTGTGAGTGGTATGCTTCCTGGTTGTCATAATTTTTCTTGCCATTTGTCTTGCTAACCTGAGTGCCTTCTCTAATGAATCAGGTTCCCAAAGGCAAACATCATGTTGGATATTATCCTTTAAAGACCCGATGAGCACATCAATCCTATGCTCCTCTGGAATATCTTTTACCCTTATGTTCAATTTTTGGAACTCCTCAATGAGCTCCATTATTCAACCCTTTTGTTTGAGACTTATCAATTGGATAAAAAAAGTGTTGCTTTTTGTATCCTCATAATGTGCAATCAATTCTTCCGTAAAAATTTCCCAAGTGATAAATTGTTTACGAGAGCAAAGCCATTGATACCATACAAACTGATTTGGTTCCAAGTATAAAGTTTCCATACGTACCTTTTGTGTGTTTTGCACATTATTGAGATCGAAAAATTACTCCATCTGTAATATCCAGGTTGCAGGATCCTTGCCATCAAACTTCCTCATATTGATTTTTGGAATATGGTGGGTCTTCGATCCAACATTAGAGTCTATGGAATCATGATTAACATTTCTTTTGTTCTCATCATGAGTTTCCTTTACTACCCCTTCACCATTAGTGACCCTTCCTTGTAGCAACTTCTTTAATTCTTCCATGCCTGTCTTCAGATCTATGTTCAAATCATCCATCTTAGCTTCCACGTCATTCATCTTAGCTTCTACACCTTTCTTTAAACAATCCAACTTAGCTTCTACGCCTTTCTTTAAACCATCCATCTTAGCTTCTACATCATTCTTTAAACTTTCCATCTTAGATTTTGTTCCTTTTTGTGCAAGTGACACTTGTTGCACTTGGTCTCGTAATTTTGATATATCATGTTGCCTTTATTCCTCTTCTTCATGAGTCATGCTAGAGCTTTCAGGTCGCCTACTAGGTGTTTCCATTTTCTTTCCTCATGTCATCAATTACCAATAATAATGCTTTACTATGCCCTTTTAATTCCTTCAAAATAATTTTTCAAACCAAGGTTAAGCAAACATTTAAAAAAAATATACACACCTTTTTTCACTTTGTAGGAGCTCGATATTGCCTCTGATGTATCTCTATAATTTCAGATCATCCAGTTCTGAAATTGCGACCTATGGTAGCCCTCTGTGTCCTCTTTCCAATGCCACCAGTTGGACCCCAATTGGATTATCCAATCAAGAGTTATTCCAAATCTCCCACAGTGACCTGATTATATACTAATTCAATAGAGCGAACTTGCACAATGTGCCACGTGTCCGTGTTTTGACCTTTGGCTCTGAAACTTATATACCAGAAACTACAGTCTGTCCTCGTTTTGTACCTTCTTATGAAATTTCAATCTGATGCTCAGAGAGAAAGTTATGATGATTTTCCCCAAGTCACTTGTTTTGAATGTAATTCAGGATTCTTCAAAATGACCAACTTCCTCAGATCATATATCTGAAAATATAGCACAAAAAGCTCTGAAATTCGGACTTGAGATTCAACGCAATGTCTTATCAAATGGGTTTTGTTTTTAGCATCTGAAACATCGCAGAAAAAAGTTATAGCAAAAATGCCACGATGACCTGTTTGGAGCAGTGAAACCCTAGAATCCAAAGCTCTCGTACCAAATGTTATGAAACCAACTCAGGAAAATATAGAAAAGATAGATCAACGCCTTAAAATTTAGCCTCTTCGAGGGGGAAACCTCCTTTACATTACATAAATGAACAATTCTTTGATGATAAAAGTGACAAAACCTCCTTTCTATATATAGGAGTCTAAGGAGTCACAATATAACCCAGCCAACCTAACAATAATAATATAAAGCCACAAAAATAACAATATAGGGATTCTATAGGGTACAATAATAACAATATGGGGACAACAGGGGCACAACAATATTAATAAGGGGTACAACTACAGTAGTAATGGGGTAATCACTAGTATTATAGGGACCAAACAGTATCATTTTCTTTTGTTCTTTTCACTTCTTATTGACATGCATCGCTTGTTCTTGTTTCTTTCTATTTTTTCATTTAGTATTAATGATTTCTTGTTACATGATTGGGTTAAATGGTTTATGTAAGTTATTTTGTATGATCACATGCATCATTGAATCCTAGGTTAATATTTGGAATGTCATAGTAATCATTGAGCTACTTGGATTAGGTTTCTTATTCCCAAATCTAGATTTCTGGGACTCCTTTGTCACAAAGAACATTAAATTTCTGCTATTTTTTAGAAAATGCTAACGAGATTCAATCGAGTTATTGACACTTGCATTATATCAAAATTAAATTCTATTTAATAACAAAAGTTAACCCATTTAGTTTGCAGTTGATTAGGTTAGTCATTTAATAGATTTACTTGCTCACTAGTTCTCAAATTTCTAGATTTCATACTAGTAATTTTTTGTTATTTTTTAACCTGGGTTAATAGAGGTATTTTTGAGTGATTCTACTCGGAATGGAGACCTAAGGCATCCTAGTCAATAATATTTTTTTCCCATCCAATCTGGATTTGATTTTCTTTGTCATTCAACGAATTACAACTTCCTGCAGTAAATTTGTAACATCCTTTAGTTTCCTGTAGTAGCCTTCTAGCATGCATTTACTTGCCCATATTTGCTTAGGAAGCTTGGTTATTACCACTTAGGGTTGAATCAAGACCCCTATGCTATAAATAAATGATTAGGAAGGACTAAAATCTACTTAGGAATCGCCTCTTTACCCATGCAAAACATTTCAGCAATTTGGTTTAATGGACAGATTTATGGATTGGATAATACAATGATTATTTTCTTGATTGCCACCTCCAATGAACTCTGTTAATGGATATAAACTCTTTAAAATGTAATGGTTGACATTTACTTCGTGATATTTACTTTATGAAATTACAATAAGTTTCTTTCCATGTACTTTCTTTCATGCAATAGGTTGAGGTTTCCATTTCAAACATTTCATTTTCTGCAATTAGTTTATGATTTGACTTCAGTACATGCACTCCATTACATTGTGACATCAAAGGAAGGATGCATTATATGATTCAAATATAGTGTCGATACCTATTAATTTTATACGAACCTTGGGTTGATAATTTATCTCAGTAGCCTTGGGATTTGCAGCATACTTATTGCAATACCAAGACCCATCAAAGGGTTGGTTTGTCTCGCAAGGCATATATCAACATAACCATGGGTGAATTGAATTACTCATGGTTGGCCATGATCGATTGTGGTTGATCATGTTTTCCCATATAATATGATTCAGTGGTTGACAATCATTGACTATGGTTATGTTACATTGCATTATTCATGTTGGTTAGCCTATATTGAGTTTTTGTGTTCTTAAATAGATGGGTCACATTACAATATCTATTAAGGGATTTTCTAAATTGACACATTCCATAAGTATTATGTTTGATTGTGGTTCCCAAAGTTTATGTTGCGCTGTGAAGGTTATATATTTTTACTAATGTCAAATTTTACATTCAATAATGGTACTGTTCTATTATAATGTTCATCATTGGTTATATCCGTTTATGATATTCCTAGAGGCTTACATTTCATTATTAAGTTCTAGAAAAGTATGATGCATTGTGATATTAATCCTATAAAACTTATGCAGAATTGTTATGTTCCTTACATTGAATTTCTATTAGTTTATGATATTCCTCAAGGCTTATATTTCATTATGACGTTCATGAAAAATATGGTGCATTGTGATATTGATTTTCGTCAACTTATGTGAATTTCTCATCATTTTCTAATCTTCTCAATGGTTATGTGTCATTGTGATGTTCATTCACTATGATATTCATCTCAGTAAACTTATGCGTAATTTCTTTGCTATTTTGGTTGAATTTCTACCATCACTTTTGATGTTCCTCAAGGATCATGTTTCATTGTCATGTTCCAAAAATGCATCATAAATTAAAAAATTGATCCCTTTTTTTTTTAGTTAGGTTGAACCTAGGCTAGTGTCAGCCCTGTTGTTGCACAAAAAAAATAATTTTCCACCTTTAGGAAGATATCACTAGCATTGGGAAAGACTTGGTCGAGCCTGGATACAATGGGATGATTTTTATCTCCCATAGGTGGTTTCCATCCTAAAATCCTCCCCCTAAGATTTGATTCTATGACATGACGACAACTAAAACCCACACAAATAAGCTAATCTATACTTCATAGGCTCAATGTGAAATTTATCTTAGTCCACTTCTATGAAATTGTTATGTAATACTAATAAAATATTTTTATTCATAACATACACCAGTATTCTTGTGCATCTTTCTTCTTTTCTTTTTTAACTTATCTACATAGCCATGTCTATTTTTTTTATGGTTCACTATATCAGAGATCAACAATAGCTACATCCGCGGAAAAATCACCCATGTCTAGGCGATTGGATTATCTTTCATGTAGAAATGGCTCCCAAGGAGTGAGCATGTCAATATTGGTGGGATTGGAGCCTCAGTGGGGAGGACAACAATGACTCGTCCCTACTACCCAAATTACACCCACTTGATACATAGGCATGCATATTTTGGAATAGAGTCTTCACAATTTTAATTTAATAATCAATAGTTGTTAGGTGGACAGTATGGATTTAACCTCCATTAAATATTCTAGAGTATTTTTAATAATAGTCATAAATCAAACATTTAGACTTATCTCAAAAATAGTTATGAATTTTTACCCTTTCTACCTTTTTAATAGAATTCATTAATTAAATTGTTAATTTTTTAAAATGTATATATGTTTAACTCATATATTACTTATTCTTCTTAATAATAATAATAACAATAAGTAATGAAGTTATATATATTTAATTTTTATGATTTTAAACTCTTTCGCAATATGAATATATCAGATGGTTTGATAGTATCATCAAATTGATTTCTATCATATTTTATTTACAATAATTTATATAACTGCTTCTAATATTTTTACACAATTGAAATTACTTTACTATTTTATTTAAAAAATTAGTATTTCACCTTTATTTGTTACATACCTATATATTACAACACCAAAATTATTAATTTTTATGGTGTTTTTACATGCTTATAATTCCATCGTTATGCATAACTATATTTATACCTAATTAGTACAATAACCATTTTATAAGAAAGTATGGGGAATTAAGGGAACTAAATAGTTATGATTATTTATAATAAAGTAACTTGAAGGAATACAATTATTAGTCCATGACGCCTGCGGCATAGGACTATAGTAATTGAAATGGGCATCTTTATAAACCTCGGACATAAATCGATAGAGTGTAAAACTTATCGACCATACTTTGTTAAGTATGATGTCCCTACAATATTTCCTCAACCAATGGAACATATTGATTCTTTTCTATTAATGAATCAATGCAATTTTCATCTTATTTTGCATCATATTGAGGCAAGTATGAGGCTGAACTTAAGGTAAGTAGAGACTTGAAATTTTCATTTTCACACTAAGTAATGCTAACATTAATTCTAAATATGATATGTAGCATCACGTTATCATGTATGATCCCCTGATCCCCCTAACTCAGCTTGTGTGCTTCATTGTTTACTCGTGTGCTTCGTTGTTTTGCTCTGCCAGGCATACAGGGCACGTGCTTCCTTGTTCTACTATGCCAGGCATACAAGTCAGTAATATGGCCATGAGACAAGCTGCATGGGGTAGGAGTTTGAATCTCCACCATGTGCCCTAATTCACCGCCCACATTGCTTTACCACTTTAGGGAGATTATGTTTTAGTGATATTGGTGAAATTTTCTTTGGCTTTGGTTGACCCTTCCTTAGCACTTTCTCTACCGCTACACTTGCCCCAACCTATACCTTCAACATCTCTTAAACATTTCTGGGATTTCAAGGAGAGGCACCAAGTTAGACCTTCAGCATTTCTGGAATTTCTAGGAGACACATCAATAATTTCTCTGTTAACTTCTGCTTATCTTGTATTCATATGATTAAATATTTTCACCACCTTCTTCATCATTGATTTCATCTAGTTCTTCTCCATTGTCAGCATCCATGTCAGTTGAGATTTCAGGTAAGGAGCTTGCTGCTCTCCTTTTGCATCACGTCCACCTATGTGGTTGAGGTTCTTCATCATGAGAGAAGGATTATTTTAGGTCTTCACCTTCATCGCCATTGGTAGTTGAGCTACTCCTAGGGCGTTTTCTTCTATTTTTCACTTTTTTGTGGACACTACTCTGACCCTGGACACCACAAAATTTAAAATGAGATTTTCTGACAAAAGTTGTTGCAATGGCCTTTGTAGTCCTCCATCGTCGCATGGTAGCTTATGATTGTTGTCGAAATGTATCATCAATACTAGCTTCGATTTGTCAGAACAATTTATAAATGACATAGGCATACCTTTTTTCTGTTGGGAACGTCAGAAACATGAATGCCAAAGTGATCAGTCCCACGTTGTTTAGTGGAGTTGGGTTCCAGGATTTCCCTTGTGCAGCATTGGGAAACAAATTTAAGGGGCTGTTGCTATTTATATTATGATAGAAAAACTAGAAGGGAAGAAACATAGAACTATTATATTATTGAGGACCATAGTTATCAGGGATAGAATTAAGGTGGGAAATGACACAAGAAAACCCTGCAATACCCACAGTATGCATAATCTCATCTATCCCGGGAATTTCAATGACCTGCCTGGTCAAACATTCATAAACTATGGTTTAAGGCCCATTCTACGATCCAAATCATCCTTTATTGCAATCATGAATTTCAAAGGACTCCATAGAAGATGCATACAGGATTCCCAACTTGCAATATGTGATTTCCCTTTTCCACTGTTGGTTTTTTCCACGAGATCAACAACTATCACAATATCACATCGCACCATTATGTGAATTCATCACCTATCACATGCGATATACGATAGCACATCCAAACTTCAAATAAAATGAAACTGTGCCTATAACCTTCTCGGGTCCGCTCTCCACAAATCTTATCACTCCAATCTCCACCGTCGATCTTAACTTCGATCTGACGGTTAATGTCTTCCCTGATCAATAGATTTTCTTAGTGCTCTTGCATCATAGATCAAAACCCATTTGATATGACGATCAATGATATTCCATCGAGAACTTACACAACACTTACCAACTTCACAGAGCTGATGTGGGTCACAAACCTTGGCCTATAAATGTTCGGGTTCATTCATAGTTTACCGTCCAATCATCTTTATGCTTGATATCCATTAGATAACAAAATCAATCAAATCCTACTGTCTACAACCCTTCAACTAGCACACAGGCTATCAACCTCTCAACCCCCATAGTTGTCTATGACGTAAGCATCTGAATTTGTGATCGATGGTTAAAATGGAGTGTGAGACTTCAACCATGATCTAGGCATCCCATACTTTGCTACCCATGCTATGGTCACTAATCATCGTTGATCTACTAGATTTGTTGATCTGATGGTCTAGATCAATTCTTGCCTCTCACCTTTCGCAAGTACTTGTATTGAATCTCTGTTGTTCATTTCTTTATGTTATGTGGCACGACTTAATCTTGGTCACCCATCTCCTTCAGCTTCATTCATTGATCTTTAGATGCAAAGACTAATGTGCATCGTTGCCTCACTTCCTTCATCCTACTCTTGACTTTGTTTTTATGTTGTTCCTTCAATGATATTTTGTGATTACGATTTTCTTTAGGGTTCTGGTCCCTCACTGTAATATCTTCCTCCTTAACTTTCTCCCAAACTTGACTCTGTTGGCATTATAACATAGGTGTTGTCCTTGATGGCATCTCACTAAGATGAGAGATCATAGGATAGTAGATTAACAGCACAAAGTTATAGATCAGACTTCACAGAATGGAGAAAGAGAGGTATACAGAGGTTGACCATTGGCCAAGCTGCGTATACACGTAGGTTCGCTATATACAAGTCGCGTATACGTACAAATGCACTTTCACAGAAGGGAAGGTGCATATACCTTGGAAAACTAATTTTTTGGTCTGAAGTATTTGGTCCATGGTATTTTGATCCATGGTATTGGTCCAAGGTATCTAGTCTGAGGTGCTGACTCTAGCTATTTGGTCCAAGGTATTGGTCCTAAATGGTTTCGGTCCATGGTATTGAGAAAGGCCTAAACTATAAAAGGAGGAGAATATCATTAGCCCAAGGTGTGCAAGTATTGAATATCTAATAGAGTGTGAGATCTAATACATAGGTTATTGGCTTATGGTTATGTGCTTGATATAAACCAAAGATGAACCTTAGCGCTTGATGAAGGATAAGATCTAATGATGTATCAAGATCTTAAGGCTTGAAGTGAATTATCTTATGTGGTTTTATCATTTATCTGAATAACTGGCACATGTTGTAGTCTGTAAATATGATGATATGGGTATGACTAAAGTTTGGAATTTTTGTAATGTTTAAATCATCATTTATAGATATGTACGCAAGTTCACTTTAGAAAATGCGCTTATACACACTGGTTCTGCATATCAAAACAACGTATACATCATAAATTTGATTTGCGGATGTGTACACAGGTTTGTCTTGAGGAAAGCGTGTATGCATGTAGGTTCGACACATGGAAGTAGCGTATACCTTATAAAGTATGTTTTAGATACTTTTGTTTGTTGTTGCAGTGTTTTAGGTTTTGGCTAGGGTTCTAGTTACTGTATTTTGGTGACAACATTTTGAAAGATCAGATTGATGGTGTGTCAAAGTGATTGATTGATTTGGTTTTGGTTGGTTAAATGGGAGATTGGTTGATGTAGATATATTTGATGATTGAATGTTGTCATTAATGGATCCAGTCTAAAAATTTATGAAACGTTGTCCCTAGAAGAAAAGAGAATGTTGTAGCCTTTTGTAGGCTAGCACATACGTACTAGTAAACATTTCAACTAGTAAAAGAGCTAGGGGGTTGTATCTCCCTTCCAATAGAAGCTAGAGAATGCGAGAAGGTTGTAGCCTTCTGCAGGTAGAAGCATGCATACTGGTATAATACTACACCAGTACAAGAATTATAAACTGATTTTTCTTATTATTAAAAGACTACAGAGACGATAGCAGTAGGTGGTTTTCATCCACATTGGGTTTCCACCTTATATCTTGGTGTTCTTCTATGTTGCTTATGTGTGATGCTTTATTCTACTTTTACTGCACTGCCTAATGAATTCCTAATATACCGGTTAAAGTTCAATGCATGATAATTTGGGTAAATAAAAAAATCTCTACATATACACTGGTTGCATTAAGTATACTTGCGTATACATGCTACTTCACTAAGTTGAAGTAGCGTATACAAATCAGTTTTTAAAATTAATATATTGATATAATAATATTGATTCACCCCTCTCAAAGTATTATTTCCAACAATTGGTATCAGAGAAGGTCCTTCAGAAGAAGCTTGATCACTTGAAGGAAGATCCATCATCATGAGTAATCAAGAAAGCGAGGTATCCATCAGACCACCAATATTTGATGGGAGCAACTTTGTTTATTGGAAGATAAGAACCACAACCTATCTTCAATCTCTTGGAACAGATGTCTGGGAAATCATGGAAGGAGGATATACATTTCCATCAACAATTCCTACAAATATGACATGTAAAAAGCAATATGAAACCAATGGAAAGGCTGTCAATACATTGTTGGGATGTCTGTCACAATCAGAGTTTTTCAAAGTTCAACAGCTCAAATACGCCAGAGAAATATGGGACAAAATCATTCTAAGCTATGAAGGAGAATCTCAGGTAAAACATGCTAAACTGCAAACTCTTAGAATTCAATATGAAACTCTCAAGACGCACAATGATGAAAGTATAGCTAGATACTTCTTACGTATAGATGAGATTGTTAATCGTATGAAGAATTTGGTGAAGAGATAAAGGAAGTTACTTTAGTTGAAATTTTTTTAAGATCCTTGTCTGCTAAATTTGAATGAAAAGTATTTGCCATAAAAGAAAAGTAGGATCTACAGAGTATTACTATGAGACAGCTGCACAGAATCTTAATTGCGTTTGAGATGAGAAAAGGAGGTCGATCAGATATGAGAGAAGCTACATTTAAAGCTTCAACAAAAGGAAAAGAAGAACTCAATGAATCAGAACATCTTTCAGAGGAAGAAGAGGAAGTAAACTTTGTCAAGAATCTTCAACGGGGTTCCGGAAGATTCAGAGGTAAACTACCTTTCAAATGTTTTGCTTGTGGTAAAGTCGGTCATTATGCTACCTAATGTCCTCATAAAGATAAATGTGATAAAGGGAAGGAATCTACGAAATGGAATAGAAAAAAAAGTGTAAGTAAGAAGAGCTACTATACTCATGAAGATAGCGATGGTTTATCAATTAGTGATGAAGATGAAAATAGTAATGACTATAGACTTTTAATGGCTTATGAAGATGATGATCTTTTGGATACATTAGATGAAGATGAACTTTATGAAAAAAACCATTAAACTCAAAATCGGTTTAGAAGAAAATAATATGATTATAGATACCTTGACGTTCCAACTTGCTGAGAGAGAAAAATACAATGAAAAACTAGAATGTGAAATTGTGGGTCTAAGAAAGGATCTTGAGAAAACAAAATCTCTCAATCTTGGATTTGCTAAAGGATCAGAAACCTTAAATGAAATTATCAAAGTGTAGCATTCTCCTCTGATAAAAACAGGTCTTGGATATACTGAAGAAGCATCTCAAGCACAGAAGCTGTCAACCTTCACTAAAAGCTATCTTGATGCAGCAAAGAGCAGTGAACATTTTGACAATCATCAACAAAGGCATAAAGTAGATCACCAGGTAAATCATGCTAAATTCACTTCAAGGATGGATAGAAGCAACAACCAACCTGAGGTTAATCATGCTCAGTCTGCTTCAAGAATGAATACCAATAGAAACTTCAATCACCAGGACAGTAGGTTTGATAATCACAAGAACTTCTTTAATGGTCAATGTTTTTCATGTCATAACTTTGGACACAAAGTTGCTCAATGTGTTGCTTACAAAACCATCATGACTAGAGAAGCACGAAATCATAGGAATGTGATAGGGATCATGAAAAGGTCCTACAATAACTTTTATCTTCTTGAAAATGAAATAGAATGCTCTATCTGCAACAACTTCAGTCATGAAGAATCTAAATGCAGGAGTAGATTTTGGCAAATACCTCAAGAGGAGCAAACTCCATTGATACCCAAAATATGGAGAAAGAAAGAACCGCAAACAAAAAGATGTGGAATAGCCTTGTATGCATAAGGACAAGAAAATTAGTGGTACATCGACAACGGATGCTCAAAACACATGACAGGTGACAAAGAAAAACGCCACTCATATAATTCCTTAGAAAAGGAAAAGAAGGTCACATTTGGAAATGACACTCTTGCTGTAATAAAAGGTAAAGACTCTTTTTCCTTAAAAGAAAAGGTTAAAGCTAGTAATGTTATGTATATTGATGGTCTAGAGCATAACCTGTTGAGTGTTAGTCAAATGTGTGATCAAGGAAATGAAATAGTATTTTGATGAAATGGATGTGTTGTTCATGAGCTTGATATAGGAGAAATTATGATCAAAGGTATAAGAACTCCAAACAACTGATACATACTCAAGGGAGGAGAGCAACAATTCTATCTAAGCAAAAATAATGAACACTGGCTATGGCATAGAAGATTGGGGCATCTAAGCTTTTCTCAAATAAGTAAAGTATGCAGATTCTGAGATGTTTGTGATCTTCCTGATATCAACATTCCTGAAAATACAATATGCAAATCAATTCAATTTGGTAAGAAAACCATATCACACTTCCCTGAAAAGGAAGGATCAACTAGTAAGTCTCTTGAACTTGTTCATACTGATTTATGTGAACCATCAAGGAAAAAGTCACCTCATTGAGAAGAATGATTTATATTGTTCATTGATGATTTTTCTAAAATCTGTTGGATAGGTCTTATAAATCATAAGGATAAAGATTTTGAAAAATTCAAAGCCTTCAAAGCTTTTGTTGAAAATGAATCAGATCATAAAATCAAACACCTCAGACCTGATCGAGGAGGGTAATTTAACTTGGATGAATTCGTTGACTTTTGTGAACAACATGGAATAAAAAGGAAATTCTCCACTGCAAGGAATCCACAGTAAAATGGAGTGGTAGAAAGGATGAATAGAATTGTTCAACAAATGGCTCATGCTATGCTAGATGAGTCTGGAACTCATGCAACCTTCTGGGGTGAAGTTGCGTTCGCTACCATCACTATTCTCAACCAAGAAAATCTTCAGGTAAACAACACTAAAACTCCACATGAACTTTGGTATGGTAAGACTCCTACTGTAAAATACCTCAAAGTTGTTGGAAGAAAATGTTACATCAAAAGGACTGATGAAAAACTTGGTAAGTTTGAACCCATAGGAGATGAAGGTATTCTTCTTAGTTACTCTTCCCAAAGTAAAGGATATATGTTATAAAAAAATAATAGGAAAAAATATTGAATGTATTCATCTTGTGGTTAATGAAGCATGCAAAAATCTAAAACAGATAAAAGCAAAAGATTATGTAGATGATGAGGATTATCTTCCCACATCATATCACACTAATTTTGAAGAAGAAACCAATGAAGCACCAAAAGAAGAGATAACGGTAGAAGAAAAAACTCCATCCAGGTATGCTCAGAAAAATCATCCAGAAACTCAAATTTTGGGATAGGAAGAGGCATGTGTGTAGACAAGAAGAACTATTATAGAAGCTTCAAGCTATATGGCATTAATATCTTCCTCCAAACCTCAAAATGTAAGTGAAGCATGCAAAGATGAATGTTGGGTCAAGGCCATGAATGAAGAACTTGACGAAATTGAAAAGAATAACACTTGGGAATTAGTTCCTAGACCTCGTGATAAGAATTGTATCATAAGAACTAAATGTATATTCCAAAACATGCTAAATGGAAATGGAGAAGTTATTAGAAACAAGGCCAGACTTGTTTGTAAAGGATATGCTCAACAAGAAGGTATAGATTTTGGAGAAACTTTTGCACTTGTTGCTAGACTTGAAGCCATAAGAATGTTTCTTGCTCTTTCTAGTTTTCAGAGATTCAAAGTACACCAAATGGATGTAAAATCTACCTTCTTAATGGAGACTTAGAAGAAGAAGTCTATATTGAGAAACCAGACAAACTCGTTCTTGGAAATGATGAAAAACTTGTATGCAGACTCAAAAAAGATCTCTATGGTCTAAACCCAACTCCAAGTCCTCGTATTACCATCTTGGCAAATATCTCCACCAACAAGGTTTTTCAAAGGGATCAACTGATAGCAATCAATATACAAAGATTAACAATAATAAATTGCTAATAATTGTTGTTTATGTTGATGATATCATTTTTGGTAGCAATGAAGAATCCATGAGTCGAAATTTTGCTTCAGTAATGCAACAAGAATTTGAAATAAACCTTCTTGGTGAGCTTACATATTTTCTTGGTCTAAAAGTTCAACAAAATAAAGATGGTATTTTTCTGTCACAAACTAGATATTTCCAACAGATCTTCAAAAATTACAGCATGGAAGATTCTAAACTAGTATGTACCCCAATGGTAATAAGATGCAGTCTCAGCTCAAATGATGAATCAACAGTAGTACATCAACGAACTTACAGATCCATGATTGGTAGTATGCTTTATCTAACAGCTACCTGACCAAACATCATGCATGCAGTAGGAATAGTTGGAATATTCCAAGCAAATCCAAAGGAATCACAGCTTTAGGTAGTCAAAAGGATTGTCAAATATATTCAAGGAACAAAGAACTTTGTTTATGGTATCCTAGAGATAAAGATCTTACACTTCATGCATATACAAATGCAGATTGGGTAGGAAGCGTTGATGACAGAAAAATCACTAGTGGTGGTGCATTCTATATGGGTTCCAGGTTAGTGTCTTAGTTGAGCAAGAAACAAAGTTCAATTGCATTATATACAGCTGAAGTAGAATATGTGGCTACTGCATCTTGCTGCACACAACTACTTTGGATGATGAAAACCTTGTAAGACATTCAGATCACATGTACTCCACCCATCTCCATTCTATGTGATAATACAGGTTCCATCAGTATTTCAAAGAATCCAGTCATGCACTCAAAGACCAAGCACATACCCTTAAAATATCATTTTCTACATGAACAAGTGCTTAAACAAAAGGTCAAATTGGAGTATGTTCCCTCCAAAAAAGAGGTTGTTGATATATTCACCAAACCATTGCCTAGAGAGACATTTCAATATCTCAGACAAAAGTTGGGAGTAGTTGTTGCAACATCCTGCTATTAAATCCTATCTTCTTAAAAGAAAGGTGGTTATATGTGAGTTTCATGAAGAAACCACATATATACACTGGTTTTTGTGGGTACAGTCCTGTATATATGTTGGTTGTTGGAAAAGCAGTGGGTCAAACTCAGGAGAAAGGGGTCTGATATGGTTCAGTAAATTATCTGCTTAGCTTGATGATGGTTAGAATCTATTGATGACATGTGGAAATATGTTGGCTCTCATAAGTTGTTGATAACTTGATGTATATCTGATTAATGATGATGCCTTGATAAATCTTCTAATATATTAAATGATGAGATCTAAACATGAACATCTGACATAGGTTTAGGGGGAGCATATGTTTCTATAATGCATTTTTGTCATTATCTTAGAAGATCTTGGTACAAATTTGATTTTGATTCAGGTGGAACAGGTTCAGGGGGAGAACATGATTGTTTGTTTGGATGTTGATTGATAGATGTTACCCATGATAGTTGCTGATGACTATCATGGTCTTGTTTAAGATATTTGGTATCTATTATATATGTCATGTATATCATTTAATGTAAAGGTCATGTAAATACTTACTTCGTAACCCCACTATGCATGGGACGGACGATGTAATGTTTCTTGTATAAACAATTTGGTATATCCCCATTTGATTGGGAGATGGATGTGTTAGTGTCAGTCTTCGAATCCTTCCATCATAGATCAAACATGCTCTTACAAAGTGGTCTTAGGGTGTCAAAGTCAAATTTTGTCATTTTAGTGAGTCTTCAAGTAAAATTTTGTCACTAGGTATTAGGTCTAGGATTTGTTTTCACTCCTTCCAAAGTTTTCTAAGTGTCAGTCCATGTCACCATTCATCTGAGTGTACCATCATTCAAAAAGTTTTCATCATCATTTCAAGTTCCAATGGGTCATTTTACACCTTGTAATTGTACTTGGGTAAGGCCGATTTCCCTCTCCTAGGGTTTTGAATATAATTTTTCTTGGATGGTCAACTCATCAACAAGACTTGTATCCTAACGCTCATACACCTTCCTCTATCCTTAATATACCTTCTTAAGCATTTCCCATCACTGATATCCCACAAATTCATCATTTTCCCACAAACCCTAGCTTATTGCTACAATTTGACAATTTTCTAGGCTAGGCCTGTGTTTTTCCCTTTTCGACCCCTTCCCTCTCCCCTACTTCCTAACATCCCTCCCTATTCTCCAAAATGTTCTCAAGAATTTAGAAGCCCCTTATCCCCCTCATTTCCCCTCATTTCTAAAAATCCCCTATTCCGCACATCGGGATAGGTTTTACTCAAATGATGTTCCTGAGAAATAGAATATGAATTTGACAAAAGTGAGAGAAACTTTTATCCATAATGGACCCAAGAAGAAAAACCTCTTTCAATTTTTACACAGGTTTCATGGTTTCTGAGAAATGTCGAAAACATCGTTTGCCTCTGGGGGGTTGATGCACCTCTGGAGTGACCTTGGTAAAATAATTTATTCTCCTAGATGGAATGACCAAATGACTTGCTTAATGCACCAACTGATAATTAGACACAAAGAAATTTCGAATGAGCTATCATGAGCTCAATTTGGGGTTGAGAAAGATCTTCAAAAGTTTACTGCAACAACCCTCTACATTTGGGCAGTCTCATTCTGTACATTTCGACTAGTCTTGGGATATTTGACTTTGTTGTGTGTGGCGCATGATTGTTTAGAGGTCTTTGTTTCAGCCGGATGTATACCCCAGGAATTTTGTACACCCCTCCACGCGGGGGGGTGCGGGCGGGACTTGTAACCCCCGTGGGGGCGATCCTCCCTGGCTAGGGGGTCTAGGGGCCAGTGGTCCCCCGGCGGGGGCTTGGGGGCAGCGCCCCTAAAGCTAAAAACATATGTAAATTTGCTTTGTAAAAGTATAGTAATTTCTAGTCAATCTGGGTCGTTCATTAGGCGGATGATCTGACGGTAGAACTTATGTTTAGTTTAGGTTTTTTTTCCCTAGAAGGCAACCCCCTCACTTTGTATGAGGGCATTGTATTTGAGGCTGTGATAGATGTGTATTCTACATGTGTGAGTGGAAAACAGAGAGGTGAGACAGTGAGAGAAAACATAGGATATTACAGCGGATTTGTTGTAGGTTGTGTCTCTTCATTTTACTAGATAATAGAAAGGAAGGACTGGCTGTTCGGGGTGGACGTAGCCCAAACTGGGTGAACCACGTATATCTGTGTCTCTCTTGTTTTATGTGTTTTCTGTGTTTATATTTCTACAATATTTTATGTGTTCCATTGCTCTGTAATATATAATTTTCTAACAGACTTTTGACAAGGAACATGAACTCCCAATTGAAAGATTCGAGATTTTTTTGAAATTATACTTAACAAGCTTTCCAACAAGCTATCACATGCCCAATTTGGACACCAGGACGATTGTCAAAAGTGAGTTTGAAGTTGTTCCTAGGCACGAGAGGTCAGTGCTACGCTTTTCACTGGAAGAATTTTCGAAGAAATGGCTTGTATATTTGGACTCAGCATGATGAGAGAATAAACCTAGAAATTATCAACAATTTTGGAGCAAAACTCGGTCACCAAAAGGTTAGAAAACAATAAAAAAACTGACCTCACTGCCTCTTTCTAGACACACAGAAGCAACATTGTGAGATTTCACTTTTGACGGGGAAAATGACCTCCAAATGCAAAAATTCAAGAACTTTCAGAAACGAGACATGAAGACCTTTATAATGAGCTATATTGTGATCAATTGGGCTAAGGGTAAGGCCTCCATAAGTGGTTGTGAACTGGTGTTATGCACCTGGCCAGTGGTGCTACGCATAGAGCTAGTTTGCCCAAAAAATCTAGTTTTCGCCTATTTTCACTGCAATTTGATTTTTTCTCTCTTCATGGATGAATTTATGATTGTAATTAATGCCATGGTAGGTAAATATAATTGTGAAATGAGCATAGATGGTAGATTCATCGGTTTGAGGTGGTTTTGGGGTCAATGAATCAGTTTCCATACTTATAGAGGCAAGCTATTCCACTGCCTATATTCTTGTTCTTAGTTGGGAAATGGTTGAAATTGCCCCCCTTCTCAAGGATTAGACCCTTGAAGGTCATGATGAGTTTTTTGATGCCTATATTATGTATTTTCTTCCTCATTTGTAAAATTTGAACTTTCTTGGATGGTTTGAGCTACATTATATATATTTACACCAGTTTCGCAAGGAAATAAACCAGGATTTGTAGCTATTTTTGTGGGATACTTGTGGTAAAGTGTTTTTGCATATTTTCTTCTTCTGTTATTAGTTTTTCTCATGTCTTATGTGTGTCACAATCTTATCCATTCTTCTAACTAAATGAAATCATGATAGATAGGTAGAATACATTGGTTATAGTGCTCTGCCTTGGGAATCTATTTACTTGTTGATGTTTTATACTGTTTGAAGAGGACTCATGAGATTTGCATGCCATCTCCAGATACTCACCAGTCTTAGACCTACCATATCACCCAATTTCAAGTGCTAAAACACCTACCTACCTCACCCCATAGAACACCCTGCATTCCTGATTTGATTTCCTCGACCCAAACCTGCTTGCTCCATTAGATCTAGCAAAACCATCAAAATCAATCAAAAAAACCCTAGAGGTACTATACCTAACCGAAAATCCATATTTGCAGTCATCTCAACTGAGATTGACAAGTAGAGAGCCCTCTCCTGACCTTGTAGGGTTAGCTAGCAGGTTAAGTGTGGTTGGTGGTTATCCCATGATTACCTTTCTTCAGCCTGAGGTCAATCTAGGCTCTAACATAGTGGCAACCATACTGGGGAACGTAGCTTTATGTTCGTCAAAAAAATGTATCAAGTTTAAATATGATTGTTGATGGTGGAAAATGATCAGACATCGAAAGGCTAAATTCATTCACCTAGCAACTCCAAATCAATTTCGAGATCAGATCCAAGGACTGCACTGGAAGAAGAACCTAACCAATAGAAACATGAAAGGACAATATGGAAAGATTGGGTATTCAAGTTGAAATTTCATCCAAGAAATTATGTTATTTGTTATAAATTATTTCTTCTTTTTCCCTAAGAATGTCAAGAAGTCTTTACAAAGAACACTATATTTGAGAAAAGATCCTAGACCTACATTTGATTCTTTCCCTTTGAAGATTATGAATACAAAATGTTAGCTTGCCTTTGATTTCAATCAAGGCCCTTCTTTCGAATCTTATGATGATCGTCTTCCAACTGAACAACCTGAAGAGACCTAGACTGGTTCTACACCTTCTGTACATATTCCCATACCTTATAAAATTCCAGATGGATACAAGCCCCTGATTTTAATTACTATATCCCATGCTTTCCCTAACAATCATTACCTACATCTACCAAGATTTGATGGTGAATGTGACAACATCACTGCTGAGATACATGTACTAAATTTTGAGTCTTTTATTTTTCGAAGTCAATGAAGAGGATGTCAATATTAGGCTTTTTGCTCTTTCTTTGCAAGGCAAAGTCAAGAGTTGGTTCAAAACCTTGCCTGATGTGAGAATCTCAAATTTCCTGTAGTTCTTCAAAGTTTTCCTCAACAAGTGGGTGGCTAGAAAAAACCCTTTCTTGATTCTAGAAGAATACAACCAGCTGAAAAGACTGCCAGGGGAGTCAGTACAATAGTTTTCTGCTATATTTAACCAAGTTTATTTTTCGATGCCTATTAATATAAGGCATCCTCCTGGATTCACTCTCTTTCACTACCTGGATGCCTTTGATCCAAAAATGGAGTTTCAGCTGAGAGAGAGGAACCTTGCAACACTTGAAGAGATGCCGAATAGTGAAATGGATGTAGAGGCTAATTTGTTGATCAGGAGGGAAAAGTTGAAGGAAGAATAGATAAATAACATAGATCTAGAAGAATTGACATCTTTAGAGGTAAAGCTTGACAATTTGGTAAGTGCGGTGGAAGAGATGATGCAAAATATCACCATGAGGAATGAGTATGATGTTCATGACCATGGCTCGCTGATTGAAGAATAACAAGTGGCTGATCCAAAAAAATTTCTTTCTTATCCCAGTTGTCATAGATTTTATAATGATTCTTTCATAGATTGGCTTGCAGAAGAGAGATCTATTGATATGACATGTATGCTTGATGATGTGTTTTATACTGATGATTTACCTCAGTTTGATCAGTATGATGATGATTATGTTCTCCAAACAGAAGCTAATCTTGCAGACAAATCAATAGCTAGTTTGTGAAAGGAGGAAGTTCACTTTCAGTAGCTCGAATACAATGATCAGCTATTACATATCAGCTATGGAAGTGAGGAGAAAAGTGTAGCAAATTTTGAAGTAAGTGAAGGATCTTTACCTTTTTATTTTACTTCATTACAGATCATCAGAGACAACTTTCGTGCAATTAGAAATCAGCTATCGATAAGTTTTGATCCTGACCATCTAAAGTGCAATGAAATATTTGTTCAAGACTTCTCATATCTAGATTTGAAGCCCCCGAACACCATTGATTGTTAGCTTGTAGATGAAGAATTAGAAGCTAGAACATATGATAAAATGATGCAAGATGATTCTGTACCATTCCATTTTGAATCATTTTAGTTTTTTGAGGGAAATTTGGATACTATATCTTCAATAGAGGATGAATAGCTTGTAGAAAATAATGTAATCTCATTAGAACCCACAGAAAATGGGTTGCAACAACCTTTTCAAAATTTTCATGATCCAATAGCTGATGTGTTGGATGATGTCTGCAGTCAAAGTCCTTCTCCATTAGCTAACTATTAGCTTGAAACAATTATTGATACAAATTTGATCCAGCAGCTAGTTTCTTTGTCATTTTTAGCAGGAGTCTCATCACAAAGTTCGGATGAAATTTTGCATTCATGGTACGAGGAGAAGGAAAATAATCCATTGGATGAGCTGAGTCCCAGTGCACATGAATTTCAAGATCCTTATGTATTATTTTTAGAGTCAGATAAAGAATCCATATTATTCAATCTGGGACACTCTGGATTTGTTTGCAAGTTTTCATGGGAGTTGTCTTTCAGTAGTTCTCTCTTGTGGTTCATAAACAAGCACTTGAGGAGAATTCAAACGATAAACAGAATGCTTGCTTGGTTGCATTGGTTGTTTCATTTCACTTGATTAGGTGATGAATGGAATAGTTAGAGTAGGTTTCATTGAATAAGCTCCATTGTGAGCATTTTTTCTAGTTTGTTAGTTGTGTTTTAGTATTGAGATATTTTCAAGTTAGTTTGTGTTTTTGAGTCATTAATATTCAGTCATGCATTTCAGTTTGAGTTTTTGACTCCATGCTCAATGGATAAGGCTACTAGGTCTATGGTGTTCTTGGCACCTCCAAGGAGCTACCATCCCCAATGTAGCTAGTGTTAGTGTCAGTCCTTGAATCCTTCCACCAGCGTGCAAACATGCTCTTACAAAGTGGTCTTAGGGTTTCAAAGTCAATTGTCATTTCAGTGAGTCTTCAAGTAAAATTTGGTCACTAGGTATTAGGTCTAGGATTTGTTTTCACTCCTTCCAAAATTTTCTAAGTTTCGGTCCATGTCAGCATTCAATTGAGTTTACCATCATTCAAAAAGTTGTCATCATCATTTCAGGTTCCAATGGGTCATTTTACACCTTGTTCGTGCTTCAGTTGTACTTGGGTAAGGCTCATTTCCCTCTCCTAGGTTTTGAAGATAATTTTTCTTGGATGGTAAACTCATCAACAAGACTTGTATCCTAATGCTCATACACCTTCCCCTATCCTTAATATACCTTCTTAAGCATTTCGCATCACTGGTATTCCTCAAATTCATCATTTTCCCACAAACCCTAGCGTATTTCTACAATTTGACAATTTTCTAGGCTAGGCTTGTGTTTTTCCCTTTTTGACCACTTCCCCTTACTCAATATTTGAAACTACACTTTTTCCTACTTCCTGACATCCCTCCCTATTCTCCAAACTTTTCTCAAGAATTTAGAAGCCGCTTATCCCCTTCATTTCCCTTCATTTCTACAAATCCCCTATTCCGCACATTGGGATAGGTTTTACTCAAATGATGTTTATGAGAAATAGAAGATGAATTTGACAAAAGTGAGAAAATTTATTATCCATCATTGACCCAAGAATAAAAACCTCTCTCATTTTTTACACAGGTTTCATGGTTTGGGAGAAATGTCAAAAACATCATTTGCCTCAGGATGGTTGATGAACCTCTTGAGTGACCTTGGTAAAATATTTTTTTATCCTAGATGGAATGACCAAATGACTTGCTTAATTCCCCAATGGATAATTAGACACAAAGAAATTTCCAATGATCTATCCTGAGCTCTATTTGGAGTTGAGGAAGACCTTCAAAAGTTGACTACAACAACACTCTGCATATGGGCAGCCTCATTCTACACATTTTGACCAGTCTTGGGAGATTTGAATTTTGACAGGGAAAATAAACTCCAAATTGAAAAATTCAAGTTATTATAGAAATTAGACTTGACAATATTTCCAATGAGATATCACACGTCCAATTTGGACATCGGGAAGGCTGTCAAAAGTGAGTTTGAAGTTGGCCCTAAGCACGAGAGGCCGGCACTACGCTTTTCATTGGAAGACTTTTTGGAGAAATGGCTTGTATATTTGGATTCAGCATGATGAGAGAATCAAACCCAGAAAATATCAGCAATTTTGGAGCAAAACTTGGTCACCAAAAGGTCAAAAAACCATCAAAAAATTACCTCTCGACCTCTTTTCGGACAAACAGAAGTGGCCTTGGGAGATTTCACTTTGAAGGGGGTAAATGACCTCCAAATGAAACAATTCAAACTATTCCAGAAGCTAGACAGGAAGACCTTTTGAATGAGCTAACTTTGGTTCCATTTCTCTAAGGGGAAGGCCTCCAAAAGTGGTTTTGAATTGGCACTATGCACTTGGCTAGTGGTGCTACACATAGAGCCAGTGTGCCCAAAAAATCTAGTTTTCGCCTATTCTCACCGCAAGTTGACTTTTTCTCTCTTCATGGATGAATTTATGATTGTAATTAATGCCATGGTATGTAAATATAATATTGAAATCACCTGAGAGGGTAGATTCATCAGTTTGAGGTGGTTTGGGGGTCAATGAATCAGTTTCCATACTTATAGAGGTAAGCTATTCCACTAGCTATATTCTTGTTCTTAGTTCAGAAATTGTTGAAACTACCCCTCTTCTGAAGGATTCAACCCGTGAAGGTCAGGATGAGTTGTTTGATGCCTATATTATGTATTTTATTCCTCATTTGTAAAGGTTGGACTTTCTTGGATGCTCTGAGCTACATTGTACATCTTTACAACATTTTGGCAAGGAAATAGACCAAGATTTGCAGCTATTTTTGTGGGATACTTGTCGTAAAGTGTTTCTGCATACTTTCTTCTTCTATTATTATTTTTTCTCATGTGTTATGTGTGCCACAAGCTTACTCATTCTTCTAAATAAATGAAATCAAGATAGATAGGTAGAATACATTGGTTACAGTGTTCTGCCTTGGGAATCCATTTAGCTGTTGATGTTTTCTATTGTTTGAAGAGGAATCATGAGCTTTGCATGCCCTCCTTAGCTCTTCACTAGTCTTATAACTACCATATCACTCAATTTCAAGTGCTAAAACACCTGCCTACCTCGCCCCATAGAACACCCTGCATTCCTTACTTGATTTCCTAGACCCAAAGCTGCCTGCTCCATTAGATCTAGCATAACCATCAAAATCAATTAAAAAACCGTAGAGCTACTATACCTAGCCTAAAATCCATATTTGTAGTCATCTTGACTAAGATTAGAAAGGAGAGATCCGTCTCCCAACCTGGTAGGGCTAGCTACCAAGTTAAGCGTGGTTTGTGGTTATCCTAGGATTGCCTTTCTTCAACCTGAGGTCAATCTAGTCACTAGCAGGATGTATGTATGAGTCATTGGTGATAGGAAGATCATTATGTATAGATTCATGTTATCTTTTTGTAGAACTTGCTTGTGCTTAGGGGGAGCATGGACTCGATCATAGGAGCTCAATCAACATATCAGAGAATTCAACAAGTACTTAGGGGGAGCATGACGCTTTGCCCTTATTGATAAAGGGGTGGGGTAACTTGGTGTTGCCATCAAGTCTAAAGGGGGAGATTGTTGGCATTATGGCATAGGTGTTGTCCTTGATGGCAACTCACTCAGATGATAGATCACAATACAACAAATTAACAACATAGAGTTACAAATCAGACTTCACAGAGTGAAGTGTTATGTTCCTATAGAAATAGGTGTCATAATTTATGATTGACTTAGTTTATCTCTGTAATATGTACATACCTTTTCTTTCTACAAATGTTTTCCATATTTGTAAAAGATCAAAAAAAATTAAAAATGTAAAGAGGGTATGTCTTAAAAGAAAATCAAAGGACTAAAAAAGAATGAAAGAAGGTCAAAAAAGATGAAAAATGGACCCCAAGAAGAAAGAAAAAGACCATGAAAGTGTGCAAGTCAAAATGCCACTACCATTTACTTTGATGTAGAATAAAAATATTGTTTGCAGCTTGTTACATTTTCCTCAATCCATGGATAGTCAAACAGTGTAAACTTGGCTATTTCATGTTTTGAATTTCTTATTTATAGATAGAGAATAAAATTTGACCAAACTATTTAATCTTGGTAGATAAGTAGATAGGTAGAGAAATAAAAGGAGCTCAATAGTTTAATATGTGCCCTTGGATGTAATAAGGATAGACTTAGATAGATTTCCATTGTAAAAGAAAAGAAAAGTTTGAGAAGGGTTTGCCAGTTCAAGTGCACCCTAATAAAAAGTAGAAAAAATAACAGGATGTGTAGGCTGGTAAGTAGATGAATGGTTGCAGAATTATGTATGATGAATGTTTAGTTAAAACTTATATCATTTACTTTCATCATCATATTACTTTAAAAGTATGGATAACAAGGAGACATTTACAAAGTCAGGTGACTGATTTCCTCATTCATTTTACCCCTTATCTCACTAATTTCCCAGAAATAATAATCAATGTACCTAAAACCTTAAGTTAAAGGGGCTCAGAGAATTTCTCTGACTTCTGGAGGGACTAGACCCTCAACTCGATAACTTATAGGTTCAAAGTGCTAAAGCCGCTTATGAACATTCACCCCCTCTATAATTCATTCATTTTCCCTAAAAACCTCCTTTTTCTAAGGTAACATCACTATTTTCTTGGGAAAAGTAATTACCCCCATATAAAAACCCACAAATTCACTTAAGCCTAAGTTATGATGTTCAAATGCGGAAATGTCAATATATTTCAAAATCATTCTACTTAGCATGTTTCCATTTCCATTTTGATATTAACATCTAATTTTATTTATGTATTTAAATCCAGAAAATACACCCCTTTCCCATATATATTACTAAAAATTCCATGTGTTAATATCCTGCCCTAATTGTTTGAAATATAAACTCTAGTTAAATAATTAGATGGATTAATTAATCGATTTGTGATTAATTAAGAGCCATAACCCTCTGTCGCATTAAAAGGGATTAATTAATCAAATTGTGATTAATTAATAACCATCCTCCAAATAGGTCATCCCCGACGTCATTAAATCTCCCTAATCCATGATTATTATCCCATTAGGCCCCTCCATTAATTTCTGATCTAGTCATTGCCCTGACCACCATACGATCTGACCCCTTCAGATCTAATGGCTCATGCTCATATTGGGCAGCCCTCGATGCCGAACTTTACTCGCCCAATGCAAGTGGTTTTACTATTCATCCTGTCACTATGTGTTGCCCAATGAATGGCATTGGCAGACCTCTCCCAATACCACCAAGCTCTCAAAAGTAGTGCGATAGATTCCACTTACCACCTCTGTTTACCACCTCCACTAAATGACAAAATGTCACCTTCGCTAGTTGTCACCATCTATCCATTTTCATTATACCCTCCAAAACATTGACTTTGAAAATAAAACAAAAAATACTCATTATTTTTATTTCACCAAGAAAAGAGACTTCTGTTCTCCATGCACACACAAAGTGCGTTCAAACTGTCACCCTTCTTCCGACGGTCAACCTTTAGAAGCCGTTGAACTCGGGTTACTATTGTAGACCCATGTGCTCCATACAACAGCGCACCAGTGCCATTTTTTCCTTCATCCAACTGAATCCAAGTATTTACCCTTTTTAAACTAAGAAACCCTGTTTTGATATTGAACTTGAGCTAAATTGTTGTAAAAAATTAATTAATTTAGTGAAATTAAGTTGTTTGATAGTCTTGATACTCTCTAAGATGACCCAGTTTTCCATAGTTCCCTGAAATTCTCTGCCCTCATCCTGAATCCAAAAGAACCAAGGATGGACACTCTAGTGTCCTTAAATGTCATATAAGTTACCACTCCCCATAGAGATATAGACCATCTTCCCCTGGTTGAGAAATATTTTCAGATAAAATACCTCACCTTTGACGAAACCACTCTGAAATGGTATTGCAGATACCAAGGCAATTATTTGAACCATCCATCAAACCTACCCAAATATGAACTCCCTAGTGTTCATGTCTTTCCAGAAATTATTCACTACTATCATGCAAACTATGACCCTCTCAGGAAAGCTGTACTGTCCCCAGACCAGAAACTCCTATTCACTATCACTCCTGAATCCATAAATGAAATTTTACAGTTACAACCGGGTCAATATCTCACCCCCCCTTACCATTTCTAATTTGCGTGAAAGGTTCTCT
The DNA here is from genome assembly GCA_000404065.3 of Pinus taeda. Taxonomy (NCBI): domain Eukaryota; kingdom Viridiplantae; phylum Streptophyta; class Pinopsida; order Pinales; family Pinaceae; genus Pinus; species Pinus taeda. Next base: position 75,186 of record APFE031135862.1, read on the forward strand.
AAGCTATCTAGTTCTAGAAGTACCCAAATCCTAAAAGACTTTCATTGTTGAAGAAAAGTGCATGCAAAAGACCCCCCTCCTTATGTGTCAGTCGTCTTTTCTGAGTTGGGAAAAGACATCACAACAATGATATCATGCATTTTAGGTTTTACCACTAGTGAATATGTAGATGAGATTACTTTTGCCTACATGTCCATTTTTACCCTTGGTCAAACTCCTGCAGTCAAGTTTGATTATGCAAAATTCATTGCAGATAAAATGCATGATCAGTTTGTGAGATTAGAAAATGAAAGAGTCTTCAAATATTCATAAGTCCTGTATCATTTTTTTCTCTACTACCAAACTGATAAGTTTCCCTTCTCTGTCCAAAAAAATAATACTAAAGGGAATCCTAGATCTGTCATCTTCTAGACCTCTGTATTCCATAGGTCAAGTTCTTCTCACTATCCATATATAGATTTTATTGACCTATTTGTACATCAAGTGACTACAATGTTATTAGGAAGTCCCCCTCCCAGAACCAGTGTGGATATTAAGAGGGTTCTCCAACTAACCGAACAATACAAAGTAGGGGATTGGTACTTGTACCAAAACCATATTAAAATCAGAATTTATGGGTGTGAGCTGCCCCCTTACAAATTTCCTAGATATCTCCCCATGCAATTATTTGCTTTGGAGTACTACGATAAATTCTAATGAGATTCACTTTTTCAAAACCAAGAAGAAGGCCCAACTAAGAATAAAAGATCATCTAGGCCCATTTATTTGTAATAATAGAGAAGCGGGAAAGGAGGCAGATGAAATCCTCCTAAGATTGAGATTAAAAAAGAGATTGATCTAGGCCTATGAATCCCACAGCTTCATTTGTAATAGAATGTAGAAACATAAGTTATCTCGTTATATCCAGTGTAGGATTCCAGAAATTGAACAATATGCCAATCAATTTGAATGGGTGGAAGGCACTCTGGTAGATCATGATAGCACAAAAGCTGCAGTTGACAATGTGTTGGTGGATTTAGAAAGAAGGCTTGATGAAGATTCGTAGTGCCAGGAGAAATTTCATCACAAAGATAGCCATAGGAACACGGTGGATACTGTTCGGAGCAAGCAGGGCCATCAGGCCAACTAGAATTATCAAAACAATAAGAGCTATAAGAACAATAAGAAGAATATTAACAACCAAAAATCTGAGAGGAGCTTGCTCAACTTGAACAAATCATGAGCAATCCTCTTGTTCTACAGACTCCTCTCAATGAGGAAAGAAACCTTATAAGAGACAGAGAAGAGGCCATTTCTTCTAGTAGGCCTATAGATCAAAATTTTGCTAAAAGGCAAAGGTTAAACCCATATGCAGAAAAAGAGTACATTGAGGAAACAACAAGCTACACAGTGACAGAAAGGACAGAAAGTAGGCACACTGTCCCTTCATGAGGTTCATCATCTACCTCACAGTTCTAGGTATTAGAAAGGCAATAGAGCATAGAGGTGTCTTCATTTAGAGCTCCTTCAGAACAAAGCCTACATATTAAAGAAAAATATAAAGAAATCAAAGCAAGGAATGAAAGATTAAAACTGCAAAGCTATGCCCATTATTTGAAGATGGCCCCAACAAACCAGACAAGGCTAATTCCAGCCTTTGATATAAAGGAAGGAAAGATGCAGATGAGGTTCCTCAAGCCAACTGTGCAACAGCCAAGATCCATGGTTGATTATTTAAGGACTAATTTTGAAGTTTTGGAAAAGGATATTCATCCTATTGACCAAATAGAACTGCACAAACAAACTGGAGAGACGGTATATTCTACGTTGACTAATAAGGCCATCATAGCACATCAATTGCAGAACTCATTGAACAATACCTCTCCAAAGCTCCAATTGGAAAAATCCTCCTCTTAGGCTAAAGACACTAGGATAAAATCATTAGAAGGTTTGGTGATAGAGTTGGGACATGATCCCAAGGATGTCAAAGCAGTAGAACAATTGATTAAAAAGAAAAATGATGATATAGCTGCATTGAAGAAGCAGTTTAAGATCTGTCCTCTCCACCATCCTCAAACTGCAAAAGTTATAGAGAGGAAAAAATAGGAAGAACTTATGGACCTAGTGCTTAAGTTAAATGACCAGTTAAAAGAAACTGAGAAGGAATTAGAGAGAGCAATACAGTATAAGCAGAGTGAGCTAGCCACCGCTCCTTAGATTGTTATACCTACAATTTCTACAGTAGTACCCTCCACTCTGGCAACTTCCTTGGCTCCAACACTTCCACCAATGAGAGCATTACCAGTAGCAGGGACTATTTCAACCGCAAATACATCAACCAGCAGAGAGACATCAGCAGAAAAAATAAATGAAATGATTAAAGCCATGGAACAAATGAGTATCCAAGCCACAAAATTGAAAAATATCAAAGAACAAATGGCAAGTTTGGAAATAAACTACGAGCTTGAACAAATTTAGAATAGAGAAGAAGGACAAAAAGACAAAAGGATGGAGGAAAGAATCAGAGTCCTAGAGAAGGATTTCACATTAAAAAAACCATTGGGAGACATGAAAAATATATTATGGGCCAATATCATTGATTCCATCAATGTTATTTGGCCTTCTATCTAGGTAACCTTTGAACAGACTGAATTAATGAAAGTAGCTACGGAAGATATACAGAAGACTAAAGACGAAATTGGAGATAGACCTAAAGAGGCAAATAAGTTGATTGATTTTTTAAACAATAGAAACAGGTACCAACTGGACGAGTTAGAGATTGAAGATACAACAACGACTATTATTGAAGTAAAGAAAGTTCTTACTAAAAGGAACTTAATGCTTAACATAAAGAAAAGGTGTCAGAGTATTTAGGCAGACATAGATAGCTTCATGTTGAAATATGGCATTTTAAAAGAGAAAGGCCTTCCTATCCCAATGGTTATACATGACAATTTAATGACACAAGAAGACTATATCGAGAGATTAGATAAACAGGGCAAGAGTCAAGCAGGTTCTTCAGGAGTAAAAGCATTACCTACAGGAAAGGTACTTTATGATGGTTTGTAGAATCTATTCTACATAGAGCATGAAGTAAAACATCTATTCACCAACAAACCCAATTCTTCTAAGTACACAGACGCTGATGAAGTTTACAGGAAGATGATTAGGTTGAAATTACCAGATAATGAATGGTGGACGAGTTTGACTGACTTACTGGAGTAAAAAATATTTATTATGCTAAAGTCTGGTAATAAAGGATGAAAGGATGAAGCAACATAGGTAAAGAGCATTAGTAGGTGAAGATAAGAGTGAATCCAACATATAATTACCAAGGCAAATGCAAGAGCCAAATTCAAATTCTAGCAGCCAGCACAGTCACAAATAAAGGGACAACAAGCAAACAATTTTCCATTTGTGTCTTTCTTTATGTTGAAGATATTTTTTGTTTCCTAGATTAATTCTCATATAGTTATGAGATATTTTGTATCAAATTTTGTATAAATACTTCACAATTTGAAGTAATTAGGGTGGATTAAGAAAGCGCTTCTGTAGACTTTTTGTTTTGAGCTAAAGAAGCGATTGTAATCAAGGCTGGACTCGTTTATTGGACTAAATAAAGTTGAGGACATTTCACTCGATTCATGTGCACTGTGGGAAACAAATAAGTATCATTTTTCTGAGTTTGATTATTGTCCTCCTTTATGTTATGAAATATCATATGTGTTTCTTATAATTCTTAAAAGCAAACAAGGAATAATATCATCAGAATTAGCTTAAGTGCACTCTGTTTTAACTGTTTTCTTCTTTAATGTTTTCTACTAAATTTCTTCAGTCTGGGGATATTTAGTTTCTCCCTTACTTCTATAATTCATTCCCTCCACTGGCCCCTCGTACAAGATTCTTAATTTCCCTTGCTATTGCCAATCCTCCCCTCTTCATCTTAATCCCTGTCAAGGATTCTTCATTGCTCTTGGCCCTAGTTAAGATTTTCATCCATTGAGACCTTTAGATTTGTCCTTGCCATGCTATTTTGCCTTGTGAACTCTTACCTCGGTGATTTTTCAAATCTTGTTAAACCTTTCCTACTTGACTCGATAGCCTAATCACTTTGAATACCTGCTCTACCCATCTATTTCCTTAATTCCACTTAAACAAATCAAAACAAACTCCTTAAGCATTAATAACTAGCCTAATATCATATCAAAACAAAGTTAAATCTTAAAGAGAGAGCCCTCTCTGGACTCAGCTTAGCTAGAACCTGAGTCTAAAAGATTGGTTTGTGGTTACCTTGGGCCATTCCTTCTTTAATAACTTCTAAGGAAGAAACATGAGTGGTAACATGAAGAAAGAGAGGTACATGCAAGTTCACCATTTTTCGAAGCCGCGTATACATGCGGGTTCACTATATACAAGTCGCGTATATGTACACACGCACTTTCACAGAAGGAAATGCCTGTATACCTTGGAAAACTATATTTTTGGTCTGAAGTATTCGGTCCATCGTATTTTGATCCATGGTATTGGTCCAAGGTATCTAGTCTGAGATATTGACCCTAGCTATTTGGTCCAAGGTATTGATCCTAAATGGTTTTGGTCCATGGTATTCAGAAAGGCCTAAAACTATAAAAGGAGGAGAAGGTCATTAGGCCAAGGTGTGCAAGTATCAAATATCTAATAAAGTGTGAGATCTAATATGCAAGTTACTGTCTTACAGTGTTGTGCTTGATCTGAACCAAGGATGAAGCTTAGTGCTTGATGAAGGATAAGATCTAATGATGTATCAGGATCCTAAGGCTTGAAGTGAATTATCTTTATGTGTTTTGATCATTTATCTCAATAACTGGCACATGTTGTAGTCTGTAAATATGATGATGTGGGTATGACTGAAGTCTGCAATTGTTCTAATGTTTAAATCATCATTTATAGCTCTGTATGCAGATTCACTTTAGAAAAGGCGCATATACACACTGGTTCTGCATATCAAAACAACGTATACATCATAAATTTGATTTGCAGATCTGTACGCAGGTTCACCTTGAGGAAAGCACGTATGCATGTAGGTTTGACATGGAAGTAGCATATACCTTATAAAATATGTTTTAGTTGCTTCTGTTTGTTGTTGCAGTGTTCTGGGTTCTGGCTTAGGTTCTCGTTACTATATTCTGGTGACAAAATTATGAAAGATCAGATTGATGGGGTGTCAGGGTGATTGATTGATTTGGTTGTGGTTGGTTCAATAGGATATTGGTTCATGTAGATATATTTGATGATTGAATGATGTTGTTGATCGATCTAGTCTAAAAATTTATGAAACGTGGTCCCTGGAAGAAGAGAGAAGGTTGTAGCCTTTTGTAGGCTGCACCTACGTACTAGTAAACATATCAGCTAGTACAAGAGCTAGGGGGATGTAGCACACTTGCAATAGAAGTTAGAGAGTGAGAAAATTTTGTAGCCTTCTGCAGGTAGAAGCTTGCGTACTGGTATAAGACTGCAATAGTAGGAGAATTGTAAACTGATTTTTCTTATTATTAAATGAAGACGGAGATGACAACAACAGGTAGTTTTCACCCACATTGGGTTTCCACCTTATATCTTGGTGTTCTTGTGTGTTGCTTATGTGTGATGCTTTATTATGTTTTTACTACACTATCTAATGAATTCTTGATATATTGGTTAAAGTTCAATACATGATAATTTGGGAAAATCAGAAGATCTCTGCATATATGCTCATTGCATTAAGAATAGTTGTGTATACACGCTCGTTCACTAAGCTGAAGTAGCATATACAAATCATTTTTGAAAATTAAGGTATTGATCTAATAATACTGATTCACCCACCCTCTCAATATTATTTCCAACATACTTTCTGTATTCCTTAACCACTGTTGCTCCTGAACTTTACTTTTATCCTTCAATTGGATTCAACGACACAATCCTTCATCCTCACTTCTTATGTATTCTACCTAAACTCCACCGGCATACATATACGATGCAGAACATCTAATTCACACACAGATTACAATTAAATTTCTCCATACACACACATACACTCTCTATTGAATTGTTTGTATTAATAAACAAATATTTACATAGTGAATTCCTTCTCGGCCTGATCTTCTGTATCAGTGGCCTTTCTTCTCCTAACAATTTCTCTAACTACTGACTCTCTATGCCTTTTAGGCTTACATTTATACAAACGGTTCTGTTGAACTAATTCTAGTTTAGATCCTTAATTTTTTGAACTAAATCTTGAATATCCTCTAAGTCCACTTTTAACTTCAGTTAATCCCTAAGAATCCTCTCTAGGTCCTCGAGTCATGCGCCCAATAAGAGTTACAATTGATTTCCAACTCTCTCAATTCACACTAATCACTCATTTTCTCCTAGATTCGAGAGAAATTACAAATATCCTCACAATATCTAATTAATTCATATTCTAATCACTCAAAAAATTAATGATTACATACATAGGAATCCAAATTCCTTGAAAACACAAGACCCCCTAAGTCAACTAAAAGATAATGAAATTGTTGAGCTGTATGCTCTTGCTTTAGACTCCCAAGGTTAGAATAATCATGATCTCCGAATCATGTGCTTTTGTCCTTTGTCTCCCTAGATCCCATACTTTGTTATGTAATTTTCCTTTGTTTTTCGATGTTTTTTGTTGTTGTTCTCCAAGTTTCCACACATTATGTTGCTTTTCTCTACTAGCTATGCTTTCATAATTTGTTGTTGTCTTTCTCTTTCTACAGCTCCTTGGTCTTCTTACTGTTTTTTTCTTTTGAGGCACCATAATCATCAATATTATTATTCTTTCAATCTTTATGTCCAATCTATCCTTTGACTGATAATTACTTTTCCAATTATTGTTGTACTTTGTCCACTCATCTTCAAACTACTGTTTATTGTCTCCTCTCTAAAGTTGTTGGATCCTTACTACCGCCCTTTCATCCTTACTCTCTTGTTGCTGTCCAAACATCCTTTTTTCAGTATCTATAAATTTACTTTCAAAAAGTAAATTGTCCTCCAATTTCCTTTGTACTTGATTGCCCTCAAATACATCACCATGTTGTTCATCAGTTCCAACATATTTTCCTTCTTCTTCCTTGACAACCCTCAATAATTGTCCTTCACTTTCTTCACTGATTCTAACAATCAATTTAACTTCTTCAAGCATAGTATCTTCATGGTTTTCTTTTTCGTCATCAGCATGTCTGTCTTGGCCAGTTCTAGTCTTCTTCAATTCTAAAACCGACTCCTCATTTTGGAACATGTCTGTCTCATTTTCAACCAATCCTGTAATCGTAAAACAATTATCAAAATTAAAAATATCAGGTCTCATTACCTTTTCCTTCTCTGGAAACATCTCAGTATTTTGCTTCGAGTTTCCTTCAATTCCTTTCTCAACACATTAGTATGTTGAATTAAACTCTCCTTTGTATAATATGTTTCAATGATATCTCTCTGCTCTAGTTCACAATAATGAACTCCTCCTTTTGTAATGTCAATTTTTTGAACTTTCATTATCATCTCCTTTTCTTTATGATTGTCATTCATTGCAATTCTTTGTCTTCCTTTTTTAGCAATCTATCCTGAGTATATATCCTCTGCTTTTCCAACTCCCTTCTTTGAAAGTCTAATTTTCCATATAATTCAATAATTTCAATTGGTGTAGAATTTGGAAATTTCACACAATTTCCCATACCTTCCTTTGTTATTGACAAATCATCAAATGTCCTTTCTCCCTTTGCTAATCTTTTGCATAGACTTCTTTCTTGTCATCTTTCAGTAGATGTCCTTCTTTTTCAATACATTTCGCCTTGTTGTCCCTCTATAACCCTTCTTCTAGAGCTATCCTTGTCTCATCAGCTACCTTAATATTCTCCTGCATTTGTTCTTCATCAATAACATTAATCAAATTCAGTAGATTACCTCTCTGAGACAATATTCCTTCATTCTTCATCAGAATAAGATCTTGATCTTCCATCTCTTTCATAACTTTAAATTACTGTCTTCTCTCATTGAGTAACTCATCCATAGACTCTTCCTATTGTATCCAGTCAAATTCTTCCTCTTTTGAGAAATTTTTTTTGTCACCTTTTACTTCTAGATCTTCATCTATTCTAAAGACATCTTCAAAAGGTTGTTTTCGCTTGCAATACCTGCAATCATACACAAAGTATCAGTTTTAAGAACATAATACCTTGTGGTCTCACTTGATGCTTCAGTCATGATATCTCCTTGCTGTTTTAAATCCTTCATATGATTCATAAAATCTTCCATAAATCTCCAGTCTTCATCTTCAACCAGAAATTCATCCTGTTCTGTTTCACAAATGGAAACATCCATTTTCAACTCAACTTCTCTGAGTTCTTCCACCAGCCACTTCACTTCCTTTTTCCTCAAGACCCAACCTTTTCTTTGGTTTTCCACTAGTATCATCATTAATTCATTGAGTTGTTCTTTTAACTCAGCAATCTCCTTATCACGTTCCTCTTGACTCATTCTCTTTCCATTTTCCTTGGCATCCTCCTTCTTCACTTTTCTTCTGCTATGGTCTTCCTCAAAAACTTTGTTATATCTATTATGACTATCAGTATTCATCATCTTATTCTATATCTTCATGAGTTCCTCACTCACTTACTATGAGATGCATTAAAGCCTCTTCAGGAATAAGTCTTCCCTGCTGCTACTTACCTCACCAAGCTTTCCTTTGTACTTGGTCTTTTGGAAAGTCCTTGATTCTCTATCTCTGGAACCTCTTTTGAGAACTTCTCTATCCTCCTTCTAGGCTTCAACTCATCCATGTCTCCTAATAACACAACTATCCTCTTATACTTCAATCACAAATGAAATACTAGGTTCTGACCACCTCTTCTTTCACTCAAAATTGTTACCAGCTTTCTTCATCTCTTAGCAATTCTACCCACATCCTTTATGGAATTTCCTTTATGAGCTACAACAATACCTCTACAGTAAAAAGTCTCCTTCTTGTTACATATGCTTCACTAAGCTTCTCTCCTCTCAGCTCAGTCTTTTAGCCTTTCTCTAGTTCTTTCCTCTGGAACCAATTGAGCACTCCTTGCTCTAGGTTGTTGCAATCGTCTCACATTCATTTGTTGTCACCATCTCACCTCGAAGACTTCTACACGATCATGCTCTTCTATTCACCTACACATTGAATGGGCTGCCCTCTATTCCCTTGCATCTGCAATTCTCCCAATATTCTGCCATACATTATCTTTGTGTGCTTACTATTTATCATATTAGAATCTGATCTCCTCTTACCTGCTTTGATCACCATTTGCCTATATACACACCTTTAAAACATAACCCTGTTCTAAATTCTTTTGAAAAAAAAATTCACGAAGATTTCTTTGTGCTTCTTTAATATCAAATGCTTCATCAACAAACTTGCTCTGATACCACTTTGATGTAGGAAAACCCTATGATACCCACAATATGCATATAAAATGCATAATCTCATCTGTCCCAAGAATTTAAATGACCTGCCTAGTCAAACATTCATAAATTATGGTTTAAAACCCAGTCTATGATCCAACTCATCCTTTATTGCAATCCCGGAGTTCAAAGGACTCCATAGAACATGCATACAATATTCCTGATTTGCGATATACAATTTCCCTTTTCCACCATTGATTTCTTCCACTAAATCAATGGCTATTGCAACATCACATCACACCATCATGTGACTTCATCGCGTCTTGCATGGGATATGCGATAAGACATCTAGACTTCAAATAAAATGAAACTGCGCCTATAACCTTTTCAGGTCTGCTCTCTAGAAATATTATCACTTCAATCACCAACGTCGATCTTACCTTCAATCCGACAGTTGATGTCTTCCCCAATCAAGGGAGTTTCTTGGTTCTCATGCATGGTAGGCTAAATCCCATTTTGTCTAACGGTCCTCAATGATATCGTATCGGGAACTTCTGTGACACTTACCTGCCTCACAGAGCTAATATGGGTCATAAAACTTGGCCTATAAATGTTCAGGTTCATTCAGAGTTTATCGTCCAATCATCTTTATGCCCGATATCCATTAGATAATGGAATCAATCAAATCCTATGGTCTGCGAACCTTCAACTAGCACACAAGTTATCAACCTCTCAACTCTTATAGTTGTTTTTTACGTAAGCATCTGAATTTGTGATCGATTGTTAAAATGGAGTGCGAGCCTTCAACCATGATCAAGGAATCTCATACCCTCCTAGCCCGTATGTGGTTACTAATGACCATCGATCTACCAGATCTATCATTTTGACCATCCAGATCGATTCCTACCTTTCACCTTCCACAAGTACTTGGATTGAATCTCTGATGTTCATTTATTTCTATTATGTGGCACGGTTTAATCTTGCTGGCCCATCACCTTCAGATTTGTTTGTTGATCTTTAGATCCTACAACTACTATGCGTCATTACCTCACTTCCTTTGTCCTACACTTGACTTTGTTTTTATGTCGTTCCTTCAATGATATTCTGCAATTCTGATTTTCTTCAGGGTTCTTGTCCTTCACTGTTATATCTTCCTCCTCAACTTTCTCCCGAACTTGACTCTACATATTCCTTAACCACTATTGCTCCCAAACTTTACTTTGATCCTTCAATTGGATTCAACAACATGATCCTTCATCCTCACTTCTTGTATATTTCGCCCAAAATATACCTACATACATATAGGATGCAGAACATCTAATTCACACAAAAATTACATATAAATTTCTCCATACACACACATACACTCAGAATTGAGTTGTTTGTATTAATAAACAAATATTTACACAGTGAATTCCTTTTCATCCTAATATTCTGTATCAGTGGCCTTTCTTCTCCTGCCCGTAGGCTTATAATCTGACTAATTGACTCACTAACTACTTCTCTAACTATTGACTCTCTATGCCTTTTAGGCTTATATTTATACAAAAGGTTCTGTTGAACTAATTCTATTTCAGATACTTAATCTGCTAAACTAGATCCTGAATATCCTCTAAGTCCACTTTTAACTCCAGTTAATCCCTGAGAATCCTCTCTAGTTCCTCGAGTCAAGAGACCAATAAGAGTTACAATTTATTTCCAATGCTTTCAATTCCCACTAATCACTCATGTTCTCCTACATTCGAGAGGAATTACAAATATCCTCACAATATCTAATTAGTTCATATTCTAATCACTCAAAACATTAATGATTACATACATAGGAATCCAACTTCCTTGAAGACATAAGACCCCCTAAGTCAACTAAAACATAATGAAATTGTTGAGATGTATGCTCCTTCATGAGGAAACACAGTTCATAAGAGGGTCAAGTATTGGTTTATAAGCCAAGGGTTTGCAAAGTGGTTACAACTCCTACTAGCCTACATGTATAGAGATGGTAGCAACTCCTGCTAGCCTACATGTACAAAGATGGTAGGGTTCATGGATGAAAATAGAAAGGGGGTTTCAACAATACCCGTCAAGCCCTGCCCCATGGCTCAAAAATTTGTAGTGTTGGTGTTAAACAAGACCTATGTGCTCAATAGGGCCTATGTGCTTGCCACTGAGGTGTTACAAAGGAAAGGACCAGATGGCAGTGTGAAAAAGGCAAATGGTAGTTTGCCATAGAAAAATGGTAGCTCGTAAGACAAGAGACTTGGGGTGCTTGATGCCAACCTTTATAAAATCTAAAGCAATGGTCTAGACATGGGGGCGTGTGGATTGCATCCAAGACCATGTACCCACTCAAATGTCTAGTTATTTATTTTTTATTTCAAATATTTTTTATTTTCTTAATTTGACCATGACAATATATGGATTTCGATTTTGCATAAAGTGGTGATTTCATCAAGTCTTCTATCCATGACAAAGCTCCATATGAGGATAGAGTTCTATGGAATAGAGATGCATAGAAGTAAGAAATCATCCTACCAGTTGAGTCTGATTAAAACATGGAGACCGCGCAAAAAATTTGTCCCTTGATTTTATGGATAAAGATATTGCTTTTTTGTAGTTTCCTGAGGTGAAAATAGAGCGGGAGTCTTTGATTCTTATAGGTTATCCTCCCTTAAAAGGTATGTCTTTCTCTTACCCATTTGTGACTTATGGTGCTCCTACTATAGTTTCCCCAGCAACCCAACTGGTTGTAGCATTTAACTAGGATTCCCTACGTTCACCCCAAATTAGCATGTCTAATGGATCTACAAAGGTATTAGTAAGAATTACCACAGAGGAGCTACTCTTGGAGAAAAAAAATATCTTGCCTCCAGCGTTCAATTTTCTACGATAGTGAGGACTAGTAGCACTATTGACCTTGGCAATATTGTTTCAAAGAGAGCCTTCCACTGAGAATTCATTGTCTCCCCTTCCTACATATACCCATGGACCTAGAATGATGCAAAGAAGTTTCAGAAGTCATTCATTAGATTAATTAAGGACTAATCCTAGAGTCAATGAGGCTTCCTTTCACCCCTAATTTTATCCTATATATACTTTTGTTGTAGATTTCCCAAGAACGACCCATAGATTGCAGCCCTAGTTGTCTGACTTACAAGGGATGACAATCAAGCCTGCCTCAAGGTCAATGTTGTAGGTTTTAACCCTGTATAGAAATTACCTGTATACAAATTCTAAAACATTGAAAATGAACAATGCGAGAGCGTAAGACATAAAACAATATACACAAAGATTTTCCCCTCAATCCCGAAATCGAGACTACCAGATTGATTTTTCATCATGTTCCAAAACCATGTGCGAAAATCATGCACAATAACATAGGTAGGTATGCCCAACCTAACATATGGTCCAAAAACAAAATTTCCCGGGGCGCTGCCTCTGAACCCATAGAGTGGGGTTACCTGCACCCCTCAAAACCCCTATGACCCCCCCACTATGCAATTAACACAATGAAAGGGGTGCTTCGCCCCCCTTCTAACCCCCCGTTTAACTAGGTCGGCTAGTTGTGGAAAAAATATAACAAAACCCAACATTATCCCACTTGTTGTTTTCTTTCCATAGGGAGCCACAAGAGAGCTTAGTCATTTATCTAGCCTTGTAATGCCCATTGTTTCTCTATACCAAGAGAACTTCTCAGAGCTCACAGATTTTGTCAAGACATCTGCATTATTATTCAAAGTGTCCACCTTTACTGGCAACACCTTTTTGTCTTCTATCATATCCCTCCCAAAGTGATACTCAACATTAATGTGATTTGTCTTCAAATGATATGCAGGGTTCTTTTCGAAGAAAATTGCACTTTGGATTTCACAGTCTATCCTTATAGCTCCCTGTACTAACCCCATACTTGAACGCAATCTCTGCAACCAAACTGCTTCCTTGCTTGCATGAGTGGATGCTATGTATTCTGCCTCTGTACCTGATAGTGCCACTACATATTATTTCTTCCTCATCCAACTGACTGCACCTCCAAATAGGTTAAACAAATACCCACTTGTAGATCTTCTCTAATCCAGATCTCCAGCCCAATCTGCATCAACAAAACCATGAATACCCAACACTCTATCCAATCCTGGTCTTCCTTGGTAGCACAAACCATAATCACTAGTGCCACGCAAATACTTGAAAACCCACTTCACTATTGTCTAGTGCTCCTTCTGTGGTTTTGACACAAACCTGCTCAATAATCCCACTGCATGTGTAATGTTTGGTCTAGTATAGAGAACTGCATACATCAGGCTACTAACTGCACTTGCATATGGGACATGGGACATGTCCTCTTCCTCTTCTTATGTCTTGGGACACTGTTCAACAGATAACCTCAAAACTACAGGAATAGGAACCTTCACAGGTTTACTATAGTATACCTAGGGGGGCAATATTGGGTACAAAGGGAGGTACCCAAGGGAATAATGTAATAATGGGATGGGCCATAGTAATCAATAAGGTGGTTAACCCCTATCATGTAAGGGACCACAAGTAGTTGGTAATAATGTAATGGGCCCATGGTATTAGATAGATGGTATTGAGGGAACCATGATAACGACCCATGCTATTGTATGTATGAGGACTATATAGAGACTAGAGACTCTCCATTGAAAGAGGTCAAGGAATATTGTATGAACATACATATGGCTTGTGGAGTGTTCTCCTTCCTTAAGGAGTGAATGTATGGTGTTGCCCTGCTTTAAGGGTTTGATTAATAAAAAAGAATTTCTATCTATATTTAGATCTTGTTATTTTTGGTGATTATTTGCAGTTATTGGGTATATTGGTATTATTTTCATATATTTTCAGATCAGATCTATAACAAGTGGTATCAGAGCTATAACAAGTGGTATCAAAGCACTTTCTTGGGAAAAAGTGGAGAATTTTTTTTTTTGCAGGAAATTTCTAGGGCGGCGAGTTTGCAGATCATATATGTACATTTTGGGGAAAAATCTACAAAATATAATTGTAGATATGGTTTCTTTGTGAAAATATACCAAGTTCAAAAAAAAATCTGCCAAATCGGAATCTAGATGAAGGAGATATCGTTGATCTAAAAATCAGTGGTTTTGTAGACATTTTTCGGGGCAACGAATTTGAAAATCAGATCTATATGAATTAGAGAAAAATATACAAAATCTAATTACAGATCTAGATTTTTTGTGAGAAAATACTCAAGTTCAAAAAAAAATTGGCCAAATTGGATTCCGGATGAGGGAGATATTCCTGATTTAAAAATCAGTTGGGTAGAAGACATTTTTCAGGGAAGCGAGTTTGCGGAGCAAATATGTATGTTCTAGTGCAAAATTTGTAGAATCTAATTGCAGATCTATATTGTTTGTGAAAAAATAACCAAGTTCAAAAAAAAAACTGCCAAATCGGAGTTCGGATGAGGGAGATATTGTTGATTTAAAAATCAGTTGGGTTGTAGACATTTTTCGGGGTGGCGAGTTTGCACAGCAGATCTATGTGTTCTAGTGCAAAATATGTAGAATCTAATTGCAGATCTAGATTTTTCATGAAAAAATACCCAAGTTCAAAAAAAAATCAGTCGAATCAGACTTTGGATGAGGCAGATATCGCTGATTTAAAATCAATTATTTTTCAACAATTTTCTGTGACGGCGGGATACTTGCAGCATGGATCTACAATTCCAGATCAAGATTTCTACCACATGGGAAGATGAAGAATGATTGTTCCATTTCCGAAATTGGGTCATAATAGGGATTCTAAGCAATATTGATGTAATTGTGGCCATTTCAAATTTTAGCTAAGTACGTGATTTTTTTTCCAAACCTTCATGGCTTATAGCAAGGAATTTTTTTATAGGGAACGATAAGGGTCCTACTATTGAAGAATTTATAGAATATCACAAATCTTGATGCAAACAATTTTGGACAAGTTTCCTGCTATTTAATCTAAAATATGAGGGTGCTAAATGGTGGGACACACTTGACAATTCAGTGGAGCGACTTCCTCATGAAAAACTAGAAGAACTTCTTTTAGAAAAATGGTCTCATGCTAGAAAGCAAAGATAAGGAGAAACATGTGGGGTTATTTCCTATCAGTATATCCTTATTGCACATTCATGGATTGATTAAGAAGGAGAAGGTCATTGTGTCTATAAATCCTAGTTGCAAGCAAAATATCATAAATGTCAATTTAGCAAAAAAATTACAGGTGCCAGCAAAACACAGGGAGCACATATAGGTTAATAATGAACAGGTGCAAGTTTATAAAGATTTGAAGATTTCCATGGACAAGTATGTATTGAATTCTCATTTTTATGCTTTAAATATGGCTAATGAGGATGTTGTTTTGGGATAACCTTGGATGGAATCAATGGGTGCTATAAATATTAATGTTCAGAAGAAATTCCTGAAGGTCTGGTATAAAAAGAAGAAAAGTACATTACAGGATATTTCCATCAATAAACAGGTATTTACCACGGATGCTGAAGCATAAAATGTTAGATCAAATGAGAATTTAGTGGTTGAAGTAATATTGGAAGATAAGAAACAAGAAAGGGCACCACAACATGTACCAGACACCAATCAGGCTCCATTAGGTGGTAAATTAAAGAAAGATACATTGTTTATCAAAACTTCAGCATATCACCAACCACATCACCTAGCAAGAAAACAACCAACAAGATGGAAACCAATTAGCCACAAGGGAAACAACCCCCACATGATGGATAGAGAGAATCGACGATCCACCTACTACACATCAACACATAAGAGCCACTAGGTTCAACTTCCATCTAAAGTGAATGAGGCACCAATGAGATCGAGACATAACCTTTCTGTTGGATGGTTAGATGCACATGCATGGTACCAATGGACTACTATTTTGAGTAGATATTATTATTTGTGTTATTTCCATGTTTCGAGGATGAAACATGTTAAGCGGGGTGGAATGTAGTATACCTAGAAGGGATAATATGGGGTAGAAAGGGAGGTACCCAAGGGTATAATGTAATAATGGGATGGGCCATAGTAATAAATAAGGTGGTTAACCCGTATCATGTGAGGGACCACAAGTAGTTAGTAATAATGTAATGGGCCCATGGTATTAGATAGATGGTATTGAGGGAACCATGGTAATGACCCATGCTATTATATGTATGAGACCTATATAGAGGCTAGAGACTCCCCATTGAGAGAGGTTAAGGAATATTGCATGAGCAGGCATATGGCTTGTGGAGTGTTCTCCTTCCTTAATGAGTGAATGTATGGTATTGCCATACTTTGAGGGTTTGATTAATAAAGAAGCATTTCTATCTATATTCAGATCTTGGTATTTTTGGTGATTATTTGCAGTTATTGGGTATATTGGTATTATTTTCATATATTTTCAGATAAGATATATAACAAGTGGTACTAGAGCTATAACATTTACTATCCGGCATATTAAACCTCTACAATATTGTCTCAACATACTTCCTTTGTTTTAACCAAAGCTTCCTCTTTTCCCAGTCTCTTTTAATTTCCATGTGCAAAATATAGTTTGTAGAACCAATATCGTTCATGTCAAATTTAGAGGACAATTAGGTCTTCAAACCTTGGATAATTTCTTTGTCATTTCCAACCAGCAACATATCATCCACATATAAGAATAGATAAATGACACGGTCATCAATTAATTTAAAATACACACAGTGATCCGCTTTGCTTCAGGTGAAGCCAAGTCCCCATATAAATGTATCAAATTTCTGATACCACATCGTTGGTGAATGTTTTAACCCATACAGGGACTTCGTTAACTTGCATACCAATTATTTCTTACCCTTCAGTGGAAAGCCTTCAGGGTGCTTCATGTAGATCTCCTCTTCCAGATCCTGGTGAAGAAATGTTGTCTTCACATCCATCTGTTCTACCTCAAATCAAAAGTAGTAGCAACATATAAAAGTGATCTAATAGAAGTTACCTTGGCAACAGGAGAAAAAATATCATCAAAATCAATTCCTGGCACCTGGGAATAACCTTTTGCTACCAATTGAGCTTTTTATTTCTCCACATTTACTTCTACACTTGTCTTCTTCTTTAACACGCATTTGCTTCCAATGGGTTTCCTTCCAGCCGGCAACTCCACTATATCCCAAGCCTTATTTTTGTGCAAAGATGCCATTTCATCAACCATGGCCTCTTTCGAGAGTTTGCCATCCTCTAAATCTACTGCTTCTTTCACAGTTCTGGGATCATCATCAGTAACAAATAAAGAAAAATTTGAATAGAATGCGAATGGACTATACCTTTTCGGCTACCTTCTTTCTCAAACTAATCTTCTCACACCCGAAGTTTGTCACCCTTCATCTTCTAATTCCTCCTCTACTGTAGAGTCTGATTCTTTCTCCTTAAGCTCAAACTCTATCTTCTCAGGTTCCTTTGGTTGGGCTTCATGTTTAATAACATTTTTCACCTCTCTAAACACCACATCTCGGTTGTAAACAACCTTCCTTATTAATGGTTTCCAAAGTTTATATCCCTTTAAACCATCCTTATACGTAATAAAGATGTACTTTTCAGATTTACTATCCAACTTGGTTCATTTCTCCTTTAGAACATGTACATATGCATTACATCCAAATACCCTCAGATGTGAAAGAGAGGGTTTCTTACCAGTTCATACCTCTTATGGAGTCTTATCCTCCAACACTGATGATGGTGATTTGTTGACCAGATAACATGTTATCTCCACCACCTCTGCCTAGAATTCCTATACTAACTCGATACCACTGAGCATGCTTCTTGCCCTTTCCATGAACATCTTGTTCATTATTTCTGCAAGTCCATTTTGCTAATGTCTATATGGAGTAGTCTTCTTCCATGCTATACCACACTTCTTACAGAATTTTTCAAATTCCTTATTGCAAAACTCTCCACCATTATCTGTCCTCATCACCTTTATCTTCTTCTTTGTCTAGTTTTTCATGAGAGCCTTAAATTCTTTCAACCTGTCAAAGACTTCAGATTTATTCTTAAGGAAATATATCCATGTATTTTTTGAGAAGTCATCTATAAATGATACATATTACACAAACTTACCTATTGATGGAACCTTCACAGGTCCAAACTCATCACTGTGCACAAGCTCTAATATTTGTTTCGCCCTCTTACCACCAGAGGGGAAAATCACCCAAATTCTACTTCCCATATACGCAGTTTCCACAGAAATCAAAATCCAGAGAGCTATTACTCATAACTTCTACCATACCTACCATGAAGTATTCGAAGGACCTTCTCTCCAATATTTCCAAGCCTTTGATGCCACAGCATGGCCTTCTCTCTAGAGAGCACTATATTTTTTGCTCCACTTTCAGCAACCACAAAACCATTCCACCCATCAACAACAGTGCTACCTTGCAGCTTGTATAGAGTTCCAATCTGAACTCCCTACATCAATACCAGTGATCCCTGAACCATCTTTTAGGTATCCTTCTCGAACACTATTTTTACACCTGCATCATCCAACTTGCTTATAGAAATCAGTTTTCTGGCCAATGCAAGAGTATGCAGAACACCCGAAAGTGTTCTAATCGTCCCACCTTGCAACTTCAACTTTACTTTTCCGTGACCAATGATTCTAGCCTTCCTATCATCCCCTAAGAAGACATAACCACCATCATATTTCTCATACTTGCAAAACCACTCTCTATGGGGAGTGAAGTGAAAGGATGCACCTGAGTCAATCAACCATGCCTCGTGTTCTACATGTGTACCTGAAGAAGCCAAGTACACATCCCTACATTCAACTGAGATGGTTTTCACCTAATGCAGAAGGAGCACCATCAGATCCCTTTCCCTTGTCAAGAGATTTAGATTTATAGTCCCTTTTGTAGCGACCTTCCTTTCCGCATTTCCAGCACACCACCTTTACAAGTTTTCCTAGAGATTTAGATCTCCCTCTAGATTTAGACCTCCCACTCGATGACTTATTTTTGTTTCTATTCTGGGACTGTCCTTGTACAGACAAGACATTACCATTCTAGCTCTCCATATTTTTCTGTCTCATTTCCTCCGTCAACAAGGATGAGACTATTTCATCAAACTTCAAGGAAGTTGCATTGCTACCTATTGCAATAACTAGACTATCCCATGAATATGGTAGAGAACACAACAAACTGAAGCACTTCTCTTCATCTAAAATTTTAATATCAACATATAATAACTGACTTACCACAATATTAAATGAGTTCAGATGCTCTATCGCCAAGTCTCCATCTTTTGTCCTCAAGTTATACAGCTTTTTCTATAGAAACAATTTATTCACCAGAGACTTAGATTGGTACAAAGTTCCTAACCTGTCACACACCTTCATTGTAGCTTCCCCTGATACATTCAACAATACTGAATCTGAGACACACAATCATATTATGCTCTTTGCCTTCTGGCTCAACTTTTTCCATTATTAATCAGACACTCTCGTTGGTTTAGTACCTGGATCTACCGCGATCCACTGATCTTTATCCACCAACATATCCTCCATCTTGAGTTTCCATAACTTGAAACTCTAACCATTAAATTTCTCGATCTCTATCTTCCCACTCCTCGCCATGTTCTTTCACCACGAAAATCGATCCCAAAGATCTCCCACTGAACACGGTCTACCACAAGCCCGAGTGAAACCCCTCAACAACAAAGGCATCCACTTGAAAACAAAACCTGGCTCTGATACCAAATGTAGGTTTTAACCCTCTACAAAAATTACCTACATATGAATTCTAAAACATAAAAAATAAACAATGTGAGAGCATAACACATAAAACACATATACACATAGATTTCCCCTGGATCCCAAAATCGGGACTACCAGATTGATTTTTCATTATGTTCTTTTCAATGTTACAATACATATTTATACATGCTGAAGCATCCAATACCATGCACAAGAAATCCATCACGTCCAAAACCATGGACCAAAAACCATCGTGTCCAAAACCATGTGTGAAAATCATGCACAAAACCATAGGTAGGTCCACCCAACCTAACATAGGGTCCAAAAACAAAATTGTCCATCACGCTGACCCGAACCCCATAGAGTGGGGTTACTTTCACCCCTCAAACCCCCTGTCAAACCCCCCCCCCCGCCTCTATGCAATCGATTAACTACATTGGCTTGTCGTGAAAGAATATAACACAACCCAACATGATTGGTATTAGAGCACATGAGATATATAGGTTTGAAATTTATTGTTCTATTTTCTTCTTTCTTCTAGCTTTGAGCTGGAAAATCTTAGGGCCTAAACATAATTCTAATATTTTTAGGCAACCACGTCCTCACTGTATCATGGGTGCTACACACTGGTCACTTGCAAAAGAAGCTAACATTATGTTGTTGGGAAATTTTATGAAATTTTCTCTGGTTCTATTGTATGTGCTTGTAATGTTGAATTTGGAACTTAGTGTGATAGTTTCTTGGTGTGATAGTTTCTTGTTTCTTATTTTCATATTTCGTGTATTGAATTCTTGTTCCATTTCGATAGGTTAGGTTTTGTTTACATCCTTGGTGTACTAGCTCATTGTTTCATTTGGGCAGGTGAGGTTTTTTTTCCTACTTTTGTTAACGTTGCTTTTTTGTGCTATGTGTTTTTAGTTTTAGGATTTGTTCCACTTCGAAATCTACCTAGTAGGCTTTATCCCTCTAATTGTTTTTCATTGTGGTGAATTGGTTTGTGTTTGGAGGCCAATTTAATCTACTATTGTAACTGGGTTATTTTGTTTCTTTTTCATTTTATCATCTTCATTCCATTTTACTACCAAGACTTTTGGATTTTATCGGATTTATTTTTTTGGCCTTTTTGGTTTCCATTGTGTGGAAAAGATTTATTAAACTATAAAAATGAAAAGTTAAAACCACTTCGTTCTGGAGCAACTAGATCCAGTATTCTTGTTTTTCTTTGATTTTGAGTGGGATTTGTCTATCTTTTCATTTGGTTTCTTCTATTTTTGGCTTCTATTGAGAATAAATATCTACAAAAAGAAAAAAAAGGACTCTTTTATTCCATTGCAAAACCAGGGCTGTTGTTTTCCACTCTTAGCTGTGTTCAATCTTGGACTCTTCATTTATTTTTGGATTTTGGGGGCATCTACCCATATTGGTAAATAACTTGATTTGACATTCTAAATTATTCACATGGATTCTTTATAGAGTTGTTATAGGTTTTTATATTACTCTTTGTAATTAGGTTCATATTTACCATTTTTCACATTATACAATTGGTTTATTTTGGTTAAGGTTCCCCTATTCAGTTCATGTGGGCTATTAGTTTCTTGTGCATTTATTGCACTTGTGCTACTATTTTATTCATTTTAGGATGGTCATGCAGTAAGGATACTAAAGAGTTTGCTTCTTCTATAGTCCCAGGCTTCTTCATCACTTACGTGTTGATTTGTTTATTCAAGTTTATCTTGAGCAGTTATGTAATTGGGTCAGTTTCTGCATCAGTTTCATCAGTTTGGAGGAGTTGGCTTCTTCTATAGTCCTAGAATTCTCCATCACTTGGGTGTTGATTTGTTTATTCATGTTTCCCTTGAGCAGTTATGTAATTGGGTTGGTTTGTTCATGAATTTGGAAACTAGAAGGGATTTTGATTTTCATTCTATTAGTAGATTACTTCCGTACACTTTCGTGCTTGATATATTTTGTTATTTTATCCTTTCATTCTCATTTGGAGCTTTTGTAATATTCCAATATTTTGGTATTACTGTAGACAAGAAATGGGATACAATTGGACCGTGGGTTTGGAAGCCCTTTAACATCTGAAATTTCGGGTTTTGAAGAAGCAAGACTTACAACTTGACTGGTCGAAAGAAAGAATGAAATTAAAGGTTCTAATCAATGTCCACTGCTAATAAGCATTGTATGAAACAGGTGGTGACACTACCACCGATCAAGGGATAGCTCTATCCTTCGATGTGATCTTATTCTAGAAGAATAATTGGAGTGAAAAATATAACTAATATCTCTCTCTCTCTCTCTCTCTATATATATATATAGATAGATATATATAGCTCCACCTCTAAATATTAAATGGAATGCTTTCATAAGAAAATTTGCACTTGGCTCCAAGTCCTAAATAACTAAACCTTTTCGAGTTGCCATTAGTGGAAAACTTGGTAACCGCTTACCATAGCTCAACCAACAGTTACACACCTTATATACAAACATGAAAAAAGGAAAATAGAGTGTCAAGAATGGGATTCAAGTACATGCTCTTCTAGACTATTAGGCACAACAATGTGCTTGTGGCAGTGGGTGGATTCTCACCTTGAATCCAGCTTCTCAAGTGGTAACTCTGAATAAAGATAAGTCTGGCTAAGAAGCTCATCAATTTTTTAAATAACACATGATCCATCAGTGAACTCCCATTCCTTAATTTATTTTCCATTTCCTTCTTTTCAAGTTCATCTTTCTCTTCATGTTTCTGGAAACTCAAGAGCCATAGAGGATTTCCAGAAATACACTACCCAACTTTTAACCTACATGTGTGTCACATAGAATTTCTAATGTGAAAACGGCATGCCACAAATCCTTCTAATATGCAAAGATATATCATTCTTTGTATTCAATGAAGGGTTATGCTTCAAGAGAAGAGCATGGAACAATTGCTTTTACTCAGGCAAGAGGTTGGAACAATTTATTTTACATGGGGCATTTGCTATGGTTCCAAACAAGAGGCAAGAACAATTGCTTTTACTTTGGGTAAGGACTTGTTGCTCAGCAACAACCCTTGTTTATAATTAAGTGTTATTATAAGAGTGATATCAAGAAGTTTTTAAAATAATTTACATGATATTTTATTTTTTTCCAAAAAAAATTATATACTTGTTGTTCAATAATGAATCAAAATATACACAAAATGGTTTAAAAATACAAAAAATATTTGAACAAATTTCTCAAAAGTTCAGTCCTCCCCTCATAAGAGAATAATCAGCAACTAGACCACTACTAACTAATTATTTTTTTCTTTGAACTCTAGCACCATAGTCATCTACATAAGTTATCTAATTATTTTGCATATAATTAATGGTTATTGCATTCCCATTCTATACAAAACTTGCATTAATACTCGTTTGTCCTACTTGCTGGATAATTCATTGTTATGCCATGTCAAGCATATAACTATATATAAGGTCATGTAACACTTTATATTATGTGGAAGTGTTATCATCCTTGTGTGGTACATAATACTGGGGTTAAGTCTTCAATGATATGGAAATATTTTTTGGTTCTTAAGGGTTACATTAAGTTTTTATATGTATACATATTTTGTTGCTATTCCACCGATTCCTTTAACATAACAATACTCTACCTGTCGATCTTTTGCGATATAACATTGTCTTGAACATGGAGACGTGGCCTCTCTATGGAGGGGTTAACGTGTCGATAGATCAACCATTCACCCAAAATAGGATTGTGATCAATGGTGGAAAAACATTGTAGGTTAGTTGAGGTAACTAATCCTCCATTGTTGTGTTCTTCCCAGGGTCATTCTCCTCCTCTCCTGCCTTCGACGAGGCTCTGAAACTCCATTAAACGGAGATGGGTCATTCTCCTTGTTGTTTATCAAAACCAAGCTTTACGGCATGCAACTCTTCACTACTCCATTACGACACCTCTTCTTAATGTAAGGGTTCTAGTACTTGTGAAACCCTTGTCATTTGTTTCTCTTAGTAGTTCCTCAGAAAAGGTTTGGGAAAAGATTGCTTTGCGTCGCTAACAAGAAGAGTGCTTGGAAATTGAGGTTGAAGGGGGCAAGATGTCTGACCATGGAAAGGGAGGTAGGGATTTGGGAAAAGGAGGTAAAAAGAGGCATGGCAAGGTACTGTGATACCATTTAGGGAATTACTAAGCCCACCATTAGGCGTCTAGCCACGAGAGGCAGTGTCAAGCGTATGAGTAGCCTCATATATGAAGAAATGAAATATATGAAGTTTTTCTTGAGAATGTCATTTGGGACATAGTTACTTACATAGAGCATGCTAGCAGAAAGACTGCAATCGCCATGGATGTTGTCTACATCTTGAAAAGGTAGGGCCAAACCCTATACGGCTTTGGAGGTTAAAGAATTGGTCTCTGGGTTTTTCATCATTTAATGATTTAATGGTGGCACTTTCAAATGCCACAATTGTGCTTTCTTTGGGAATTTGTAATCTTGTCAGTGCCAAAGCAACACTGAATTTCTGCTCTAGGAATCTTATCTTGCATTGCATCAGTTTCAGCCATTTCTTGCCACAAAACGTCTAATCCTGTTATTCCTACTGTTACTGGATTATCACAGTGCATTTTCCTCTATTAACATGGATTCTTGTTTGTAAGTGATTTTGCGCAGACCCTATTTGCCTTCAATACTGCGAAATCTTCTTTGGGTTTTCCTCATTAATAAGATTCTTAGCTGGGATTTTGTTATTTTTTATAGGCATATGTTATAAAATATTGTTACCAAGCTTACAATGCTTAAAATATTCATTCACTACTTTCCAAAGTGAAGGCTTTGGCTAATATTTAGGCTAGAAACTGCAGTTATGAAAAGCTAATGTTTAGCTTCACTAGGGCCAAACCATAGGTTTTATCATTTTTCACTCGTTTGGTAAACATTAGGCCTCAATTTGCTTTTGAAGCTTTTGTATCAGGCAATCTTATTTTCTTTTACTCTGTGAGTGGAAATGAAACTGCATTGTAGGATTTTAATTAGAATGTTGATTTTTGTTGGAAATTAAATTCAACTCAACTTATCATGGATAAAAAGCATTGAGTAAATATGCCTGACAAAATAAATTTCATGATTTAGACAAAAAATTATCATACAAAAGTTAAGATGAGAGATTGATAATGATGAAAATCAATAAGAGAATTTGAAATTCGAATGAGCAACAACCCCAAGTTTATGGGATGTGGTCTAGGGTCAAGATCAAAGATATTTGTTTTTTGTATCTATGATCAAACGTTTATGGACTGCATCTTAGGGAGTTTGTGCAACAAAACTGCATGATTTGTGATAGGAAGTCAAGAGGCAGAGTGTAGTCATAGAAACTATGTATAAGATGTTGTGAAGCAAAAATTTCTGCTTTTGTTTGTGGAAAGTGACTGAATAAATTCTGCCAAATGCCCCATAATAAAAATAACCCTATGATCAACAATACTGAAGATTGTTCCAGTGATGAGACTAAGACTGGTTTCCCTCTTCTACATGCTCCTATTCTTCCTAACTATTCCTTATATGCATTGTACAAGGTCCATTTCAATGGTTAAATCCTCCTAACTTGTCATGGATGAAAAGCACTAAGTAAATATGCCTAAGAAAATAAATTTCATGATTTTGACAAAAAATTATCATACAAAAGTTAAGATGAGAAATTAATAATGATGCAAATCAATAAGAGAATTTGAAATTTGAATGAGCAACAACCCCAAGTCCATGGGATGTGGTCTAGGGTCAAGATCAAAGATATTTGTATTTTGGATTTATGATCAAGAGTTTATGGATCGCATCTTAGGGAGTTTGTGCACCAAAACTTCATGATCTGTGATAGGAAATCAAGCGGCAAGGTGTGGTCACAAAAACAAAAATAGCCCTATGATCAACAATATTAAAGATTCTTCCACTGATGAGACTAACACTAATTTCCCTCTTCTATGTGCTCCTATTCTTCCTCACTATTCCTTATATGCATTGTATAGGGTCCATTTCAATGGTTAAATCCTCCTAAGTTATCATGGATAAAAGCACTGAGTAAATATGCCTGACCAAATAAATTTCATGATTTTGACAAAAAACTATCATACAAAAGTTAAGATGAGCAATTGATAATGATGGAAATCAGTAAGAGAATTTGAAATTCGAATGAGAAACAACCCCAAGTGCATGGGATATGGTCTAGGGTTAAGATCAAAGATATTTGAATTTTGGATCTATGATCAAGAGTTTATGGACTGCATCATAGGGAGTCTATGCACCAAAACTACATGATTTGTGACAGGAAGTCAAGTTGCAAAGTGCAGTCATGGAAACTATATATAGGGTGTTGTGAAGCAAAAATTGCTGCTTTTGTTTATGTAAGGTGACTGAATAAATTCTGCTAAATTTCCCCCTAATAAAAAAAACCCTATGATCAACAATATTAAAGATTGTTCCAGTGATGAGACTAAGACTGGTTTCCCTCTTCTATGTGGTCTTATTCTTCCTGACTATTCCTTATATGCATTGTATAGGGTCCATTTCAATGGTTAAATCCCCCTAACTTATCATGGATAAAAATAACTAAGCAAATATGCCTAACAAAATAAATTTCATGACTTTGACAAAAAATTATGATACAAAAGTTAAGATGAGAGATTGATAATGATGCAAATCAATAAGAGAATTTGAAATTTGAATGAGCAATAGCCCCAAGTGCATGGGATATGGTCTAAGGTCAAGATCAAAGATATGTGTACTTTGGATCTATGATCAAGAGTTTATGGATTAAATCTTAGGGAGTCTGTGCACCAAAACTGCATGATTTGTGATAGGAAGTTGAGTGGCAGAGTGTAGTCATAGAAACTATATATAGGATGTTGTGAAGTAAAAATTGTTGCTTTTTTTTGCGGAAAGTGACTGAATAAATTATGCCAAATGCCCCATAGCAAAAAATACCCTATGATAAAAACTATTAAATATTCTTCTAGTGATGAGACTAGGACCGGTTTCCCTCTTCTATGTGCTCCTATGCTTCCTGACTATTCCTTATATGCATTGTATAGGGTCCATTTCAATGGTTAAATCCTCCTATTTTTTTATCTCATTTGTCTTCCTAATTATTGTTAGCCTGTATTTGTTCTTTTTCAGGAGATGTGTCGTACTGACTGTATTCTATATCCCATTGACCTTTCTTTGTTCTTGAGAGGACATTAATATCATTTCATTCACTTCTAAAGTTATTTTATTAAAAGTTTGGAATACTTTTAACTTTGTTCGAGAATTAATGCCTATGAAGTGCTCATTGAAGCAAAAGATAAATGACAGAAATGTTTGCTCTTGGTGAAATTTGTAGATTTCTAGGTCAATGCCGAAAGGTTTTGCTAACTTGGTTCGAACGTATTGAAACCTCACCTTCTTTTTTTGTGTGTTTAGTTTTAATGTATAAGTTTCCCATGATATTCATAAGTTATATGATGTTATTATTTTGTTGATTAATTATAAGTGGAGCTGAAGAAACTAAATAGTTGCTTATGTTTTACACTGCACACTACATTGTTCATTTCAGTGAAGGTTTTCATCATAGTTAAGCTTCTCACAAGTTGAGGGGAGATTTTAGGTAAAATGGCCTATTCAATGGAATGACAATGGTCAACCTCTTTATGTTAAAGGTGGTAATTAGTTTGATAGAAGATCCCTTGAATGAAAGAGGAAACCCTCTATATTATGTGGTGATTCTGGATGGTGGACCATCAATGGTAGCATAGGCCCATTTGAAGGCAATCAGTTTGGTATTAGTAAGACTTTTACAATTTCTGCATTAATTGATTTGCAATTGGCAGAAATCTTCAGCTAAAACGCTATGAAAGAGAGTGGAAACTTTCTTTGTAACTATATCTAAAGCCCTTCAATGACACTACTAAAATAACCTTTTGAATTCTTTGAAATTTGAGGTTTCAAATTTGTTTTGCTATAGCATTTCTTGCATTTGCCTAACTATTTACTCACCTGATTTGGTACAAGGGCACTATTTAGTTTCCTTTATATTAGCTTTTATTCCTATGTAATTTTTACTTGCAACATTGTTCTAGTCTTTGGCATGATGGTTATTTGTTAATTAGCTATTTTGTCTCCCTTTGAATGGCTATATTTTACTTCTTGTGTGAAGTCGGGATCAAGGGAGCCATCTGTACAGTGTTTCATCAAGCGAGATAGGGCTACATCCACCTATCAATTGTTTCTCAGTCTGACTACAAATAAGTTTAGAACTTTCATAATATCATACCCTGTAACTGTTTCGTTCTGTATGTAGGAAACAAGGTTCCATCAGAAGTTTGCATTCCTCAAGCATTATTATTATAAATTTCTAATGTTGATGGTAATTTATACAAGGCCATAAATTCTCCATGATTATGAAAATGTGTACTTGAATACTTGAATATGGTCTCTTCTTCTAGGCAAGATTGAAGAATAAGGTGAAACTCTTTTCTTGGTTTTTTGATTAGTTATATGAATTATTCTTTACACATTATAAAATTTTAATAAGAGTAATATATACAAGGCTTTAATAGAAAAGAGGACAGCCACAACTACAAACTCCACAAGCATGGCAAAAAGTAAAAACAAGTGGGTTTCCCTTGGCCAAACCACTCATAAAGAGTCTACATTAATGTCCATCGACATAACATAAAAAGAGATAAGGAAAAATTTCTCGTCTAATGTTTAAACTTGGAGATGAACATCCTTTAAATGTGCCATCCTAGTGTTCTTGTCCATAAAAATATAGGTTACCTGCATTGAAATATGGACTTCTTACTAATTCATGTACTAGTAAATGTTTTGTAAGCAAGTAGTCCTTGTAAATATCCCATATTTTTGTCAGAAAAAGGAAAAAATTTAATGGATGTTTTTGCAAAAAAATTTTCTTCCACTTTCAGTATTTCCTTATTGTAGCCATATTGGTAGGGAATGTTAAAAGTGTAGCAAGAAAGGTATTTTGGCTTGTGCATTAGCCAATGAATACCTCGAATTGTGCTCATGAGTTAGACTTCAGTTAAGATGTTATTTCCAATTTACTGGAATAATCTCCAAGTTTGCATGCATAGAGTTAAAGTTTCAGTTAAGCGGAGTCTTCATTAGTTAGCAGTTAAGTTAGAACAAGTTAGTCTTTAGTCTTGATTGAAGGAAGAGTGAGTTAGATCTCTAGTGTCGATAGGAGAGAGAACAAGTTAACAACTCCAGTGAGGATTCGAAGGAAAGCAGGTAACTCTCTTAGTTAGTAACACTCTTAGTTAACTCACAATTAGAACTAGAGTTCTAAATTTGGAATTGGGCCTCCTTGCATGTTCGAATTGGGCCTATGAAGGAAGGATGAAGGCATAAGGATTAATAGATTATGAATTATATTATGCACAAAAATTTGTGAGAACACAAAGCTCACAGGTTGTGTGAGAGCCTTGTTTATGGAGAGGACATATAACTTGTGCCCTAAGTAATAGGAGATCACAGGTGCACTAGGATTTAGGAGCTAAGATCAAGGGTTGGCAGGGCAAGTCCAAGATAGATCAACATGAGAACTAGTATGTTCCCAAGAGGATAAATTGGTTTGTAATAGATTCAATTGCTTCAAGACAATCAATAAAATATCCACATCAATCACACAAGATTTTCCTTTCTGGGTTTCTTGACAAAAATAAGTGTCAATTTGTGCACGTGTTTTTACGTCTGTGTTTTTATTCTGTTGTATATGAATTGTTAAGAAACTTTGTATCTTGGTGAAAGTAAACTAGTTTTAGTTTTTAGTTATTCATCAAAGTAGTTGCAAAGTTTCATGGAAATTTTAACATGGTATAAGAGCAGAGGTAAATACATAGTACTAACAACCAACAATATTAGCAAAGGTCAACCCTCAGAGGGAGAGAGGGAGACTGTATCGATTGGGGGATTGGAAACAATATTCATGGGAATTGGAAGCAATATTCATGGGTGTTTCAAAGGAATGAGATAGATCCATAACAGTGCTAGAAGAACTTATAGCACAAGATTGATGTTAGTGACAAAAATTGAGTAGGGGCCCTCTTCAAGATTTTTCAGGACCAATTGGTATGAGCTAATAATGATAGATTCTGAATAATATTATCGTAGGAGGATGGTTGGAAGGAACATGTATTTAGATTAGATTTCATAGCAAGAAGCAATGAGTTCTTCTCATTTAGATGAAGCAACTACGACATTGGATAACATGGCGGTGTTGAAGAAAGATCTAGGTGGAAGAGGTTCTTTAAGAAGTACCTTCCTTGTTAAGTGATAGTGTTGAAAATGTAGTGAGCAAGGTCTCTTGGCTTGTGACTGAAGACCTCAAATTATCGTTATGACTTAGATTTTAGTTATGATGAGTTATTTTCAGTTTACTAGAATAATCATCAAGTTTTCATGCATAGAGTTATAGCTTCAGTTAAGTGGAGTCTTCATCAGTTTGACTGCAAAAGGAGGCGACAGTTAGCAGTTTAGTTAGAATGGGGTAGTCTTTAGTCTTGATTGATGAAGCAAAGAGTTATATCTCTAGTGTTGATTGGAGAGAGGACGAGTTAACAACTATAGTGATGATTGGAGAGAGGATGAGTTAAAAACTCTGGTGATGATTGGAAGGGCAATAGGTAACACTTTCAGTTAACTCACAATCCAAAATTGAGTTCTAAATTTGGAACTGGGCCTTCTTTCATGTTCGAATTGGGCCTATAAAGGAAGGATGAAGGCGCAAGGATTATGAATTGTTTTTTGCACAAAGGTTTGTGACAAGACAAAGCTCACAAGTTGTGAGAGAGACTTGTTAGTGGAGAGTGCAGAGAGCTTGTGTCCTATGTAATAGGAGATTA
Organism: Pinus taeda; assembly: GCA_000404065.3. Lineage (NCBI taxonomy): Eukaryota > Viridiplantae > Streptophyta > Pinopsida > Pinales > Pinaceae > Pinus > Pinus taeda. The sequence continues at coordinate 106,170 of APFE031135862.1, forward strand.
TAGGTGTGATAGGATTTAGGAGCTAGGATCAAGGGTTGGAAGGAGAATTCAAAGCTAGATCAACAAGGAACAAGTATGCTCTTAGAGGGACAAATTGATTTGTAATAGAATCAATTTCACCAAGATAATAAATAAAATAACAACATTAAGTAGACAGGTTTTTTCCCTATTGGGTTTCCTTAGAACAATAATTGAGTCAAATTGTGCATTTTTTTTTTTTTTTTTTTTTTTTTTTTTCTTTGTGTTTTTATTCCACAGCATATGAATCGTTAAGAAACTCTATATCTTGGTGAACGTAAACTAGTTCCAATTTTCAATTATTCATCTAAGTAGTTACAAAGTTTCGTTGTAATTTTAACAACGAATTGAACTATGCATTGTGTAAAACCATGAATCTTATAAAAAATAACCTTACTGAGTAACCATGCACTAATTTACATGGTTGTTACTCGTTTTTAGTCAACAATGCACTAAGAATTAGGTTCAAAGCTGATAGTGTTAGGGTCTTCAGTTCATGAGTGTGCCTGAAGTGTACAATTTGATTGGTTCTGATGCCTTTGTTCAAAAGCTTGTGTTGGTTATGAATATTTTGAGTTTGTTGTGAAGCATTTTATTGGCATTGGTTCTATTGAATTATTTAGAAGCTTTTGTTTGTTATCAAGATTGCAAGTTGTTTATGACGCTTTTTATTGGCATTGGTTTTGTTGATTTTTTCAAGTGACATCTGTAAGACAAGAATGTTGTTTTTAATTTCGTTAGACTTGGAGAATCTCTTCTAGATTCAAGTTAACTCCTTGGAATAAAAGCTAAACAATGTTTAAAAAATTGTTTGTACTAGAGAAGAACTATGTGAAGATACAAATGATTTTACTCTTTTGTGTTCAACACTAGCACACCCAAGTTATTGGCCTCTATCCTCGAGAAGATACAACTAGTAGTAATTGACCAAAACTCTTGGGTCAAAGTCTTGTAATGGTTGCCTCCATTTACAATGCAAAATGTTATTACAAGCACTTCTTGTTCCTAGTAGAATAAGTCTTATTACTCATGAGATGTTTATGACCAATTTCAGGATTTTATTGTCATTCAATTTGGAATTGGAATTTAGAGTTCCATGGTGTGAAGTGTTTAAGTGGCTAGCCCACCTTATTAAAGACTCCCTTAGTACAATCTCATTAGTTGGTACAACACTACAGACAAAGACATTAATGTACATAGATAAAACTTTATAGCGATGCCATATATAATATTTGCCACCAGACTCTCGCATCATCTTAAATTAGACAGTGAATATATTTATCTTGGTCTGTACTTACTTGAGGTAGGGAATGTTAGCACCTAAATCCACCTCACGCTGAAGGAAGGCAAAATTCAGGGTAACCACAAACCACGCTCAGTCTGGTAGCTATCCCTACCAGAACAGGAGAGGGCTCTCTCCGGGTCACACTCAGTGAATAGATGAATGAAAAGGACTGAGATGACTTTAAAATGAACTATTTATCTTAGGCTAGTAAGTGAAAATGAAAATAATGAATGATTTTGTGAATGACTGTGTTTCTAGGATGTTATGGGACCACTCGACTTCAATGAACAGAGAATTTAACATGAAGGTACAGATTATTTCGTGAGGCAAGGTAGGTTGAAAGCATAGGAATTTAGTTTTGAAATATGGCGGAATGGAAAGATTGATTAGGAAGGTGAAAAGGGCATGGGCGACATGAATCCTTTTCAACAGAAGAATGAACACTGTATATGAAATTTTGACATAGGTAGAGAAATAGAATTGAATTCTACCTGATCTCACTCGAAAAATCTCACCAGAAATGAATACGAAATGAAACTATGGAACATAACAAGGAGATGTAGAGATTGATTAAGAAGGTTAAAAGGGCACAGACAACATGAATCCTTTTCAACAGAAGAATGAAAAAGTGCACATGAAATTTTCCCACAGGTAGAACAATAGAATTGAATTCTACCTGATCTCACTCGAAAAATTTCACCAAAAATGAATGCGAAATGGAATACAAAACATAACAAGATACATATGAAACATAAGAGAAACACTTGCTATACTCACAACCATAGGAATCTCATGAAATAGAGCTACTACCTTTGATTAATTCTCTGTAAAAATATGCAATGCAGAAACAAAGTTTCTTTCCCACAGTCTCCCAGAAGTTACAAGCCAACCAACCCTTTACAAATAACTTGCATATAATATATAGAATGTGTGAGGAAGAGATAGAACACCCAGGGGTTTAAAAGTTACTCAAATCATTTCGAAATGGAGATGGAGAGCCAACCATCAGCTACAAGTGCAGCGCTCTCAAGCATGACATTTGGCTGGGGTGACCCTTTGCATTCTTTTGCCACTTGGATGGATACCCATCTGGAGAGAAAACTCTTTAGATTCCGCTTTTGGTGCCAAAAACTGAAGTGTAGATGATTGGGCCCACTTGGAGGAGTCGCGACCTGAAATTTCATGAAACGGGAGGAAACTGGGCAAAATTTCCTCTTTGTGTCGTGCGCTTTTCTCTGTGCATCACGCTACGTTTGGGCCTATTTTGGGACACTTGCAGATGTCCAAAATGTGCCCAAGTGGGCTTGTTGGAAATCTTGGCCTGTGTACTTTCTAACCCCACTAGAATTTCTGAATTTGAAGCTGAGTTTTCCCTCCAAATCTTCATTCTCCCAAGACTGCTTTCTGTGTGTCCAAAAAGTGGCAGAAAGGCCATTTTTGGGTGCGTTTTGACATCTAGGAGACCCAAAACTTATCAAAATTTCTAGCCCGGACACCAATAGATATATTTTTCGATGTTGAATCCAAAATGCAAACCTTTTCTCGATTGAAGTGCTAGAATTTTAGCGCCGCGCAAGGTGCGCGACGCATAGGGAGAAAATCCCTATTTTTCGCCTGAAAAATTTCCCTGTGACCAAAATTTGCCCAAATTTTTTGAGAGTTGGGATGGAAGTTCTCTATGGGGTGCTTTGCTGAGTCAAGGAGGCCTCAGCCAAGATCATGAGCCTATCTTGTTCTTTTTCCATTTTTGCCCTTTTTGTGGCTTTCCTCAATTTTGCTTTCAAACTCCTTATTAGGGCTCTCAAACTCAAGTTCCGTGCCCTGTAATGACGAGCCATGTATCTCTACAGTGTGTTGTCTTTGTTGGCCTTGTTCAACATGTTGTCCAGGTGCATGTTGACTCTCCCAAGAATAGACTCACGATCATCCATAACATGTTGCTCCAATGAAGTGAATTCAATCCTCCTCTGCTGGGCAGTTAGGCGATCCTTACGGATGTTCTGCAGCTCCATGATCACATGCTGGTCTTCCAGCTATTTGTTCCTCTGCTCCAGATATTTCATGACCCATCTGGCCCTCTTAAAATATAGTATCAAGTCTTTGATTTATGTGTCCTGCTCCTTAATAATCATCCTAAGTTCTGCATTTTCTGCCTCTATCTCTTCATCTAGAATGAGGATGGCACCGGGCCCTTGAGCACCTGATGGCTCACCCGAAGGCCCCTCCTCATGCATTTACTCCTTACCTCTATCTTGTTCCTGTGTCGTCGATGCCGAAAGTGAGGCCCCTTCCACCCTAGGTGGAGATAACACTTGCTTTGTTGCTGCAAACAAAGGCTTGGTGCCTTTCGGATAGCCTCTCTGATATATGATGGAAAATGGCACCACAGTGGTCTCATGGCGCTCATTCTGATGATAAGTACCCCCTATCTCATTTTTTTCCTCTGATACTACCTGTGGAGCGCTAAAGAAGTCACAGGAGATGAAGTCCTCCATGTAGGTGAAGTGTAAAGAGGCGGGCCAACTCATGATGAATTCTGACATTTGCCACCCTCTGACAAAATTCAAAACATGCTAAGTGCTGGAAACAAGACATAGTGAGAGGGAATGCCTGCAACTCCATGAGGGTGTTTGGTTCATCCCTAACATGTCTGCCACTCCTAGGTCTCCGGGGAGCCTGTTCTCCTGAAGCTGTTCACTGTGGGTTTCCTCCTCATAATCTGATGAAGTTTCTGATGCCATTACTGCTGTTTGTACCCTGAATTTCTTTGCTTCCCTCTGAATCCATTGAACTGATAGATGCTATGCAAATTTGTCACCAAGGGGACAATAAAATAGGGAGTATTAGGAGGGGAATGATGAAATAGTGATAGGGGTTTAGAGGGGAAATTTATCAGGGATTTGGGAGTGTTTGGGGTGTGTTTTTGGTGGGGTAGGGTTAAGGCACTCTTGAGCTGTATGAGTAAGGGGAAAAAGGGATAGGATTGCACTGTAGCTAGGGTAACCATTAGGGGAAAATGCTCCCAAGGAATTAGCTGATAGAGGTAGGTTAGGAGCATAATTGATAATTAAGTTACTGTAGCAAAATCGTATCTATTTTCCATTCTTTGTGTCAATTTGTGTTTGCCTGATAGAAGTTTATCGTTCATGTCATGGCAACCAAGATATATTTTTCCTTGAATTTAAGGATCAATGATGAGATGGTTTATGGGAAATTTTGCAATGTTGAGAGCCAATTTACAAAAATTTGAGACATTTGGTGCCCTTTTTAGGCTCACAAGATTGTGCACCGCGCGCTTTTTCCAGTGAACCGCACGCCAAGTATGTGCCGCACCAGTGTGAAGTTAACCCTGTGGCCGAGCTCCCAGTGCGCGCGTGCCCTGAGTGCCCCACGCCACATTGTGTGTGTGCAGCGCGCTGTTAAATGAAACAGTTTGCTTGGAAATCAAGGGATGTGTCTTAATGGAGGTTTCGAAGGGGTTTTCTTAGTAGATGTGGGGGATATGGAAGTGAAGACGATGATGAGTGAGAGGAAGAGGAGAGGGGAAACAAAACCTTGGTTGATTCTTCAAATTTACAAACCCCCATTATCACTTTTGCTTTGAGCATGATTGGCATGGATGGCCAATATGTTTTGGATCTCACTTGACATCTTAGAAACAGCTAAAAATTGACCAAGTTGATTGGAGGAGAGGTGTTAAAGGCCTACCTCATGATTTGATAGCTTTCACAAAGATTTGAAACAGTTTTTCATTGTTTTTGAGCTTCTGGACTGTGTGCGCCACGTGCTCTTCCAAGTGCACCACCTGCCTTATATGCACCGCGCTTGTGTATTCGTTCAATGGCGGGCTGGCTGTGTATGCGTCGCGCGTGGTGGGTGCGCCATGCTCCTGCGTGTTTGTGCCACACTTCCCAAATCACCTCCCAACTCACTCAAACGCTCACCAATCTAACTCTCCCCCTTTCCGCAATGTCTTTCCAAGTCTCCAATGGCACAATGGCTTTGCTTTGGGCCACAATATGTATTTATAGGCTTAGTGAAACTAGTTTGATTTTTTCCTCTTTAAAACCCTTTCCTAATGTTGAGTTTTGCACCATTTTATTGACTTTTAAAGCACTCTGTTTTTTCCATTTTTTCTTCAAAATTGTGGCTCTCTTCATGAAATTTTCGGCATTCCTTTGCGAGGATTGTGTGACTGGGCCTCTGGCTTTAACCTCCATGACTGCATCTGAAAATGTCAACTGTCAATTTCTGGAAAATTTTGTCATAGTTGACCTTGCTTGACTTTTCTTCAAACAGAGTTTTGAAGAAGAGTCGATGTCTCTTGCGGTGATGATGAAGCTTTCTGGACCATAGCTGTATAAAGTCTCCCCCTGGCCTGCATGGCTTGTTCTAGAAATGTTTTTTCACAGACCAGTTTGATGGTTTCCTAGACACAAACATAAAAATTGACTTTGTCCTGTAATATGACCAGACCTTGACTATCATGAATTTCTGTGAGTATGGACCAAGACCTGAACCAACATGGGCCAGACATGAGGGAAACTGACTAGCATGACTTTCTCTGTGATGGAGGGCTTGACTAGGCCGACTCTAACATTGGCTCCAATGGGGGATGGTAGCTCCTTGGAGGTGCCAAGAACAACTGATCTCTGGAGGAGCTAGACAGTGCTTTTTTTGTCCATTGGGCCATGGAGTCATAATCTTGATAACCAGTATGGGACTCTGACTTATTTATAAAACAGAAAGACCAAAAGACTTACTCAAACATGACATTAAAATAACTCAAAAACTGACTTTACAGACTAGAACCAAATTGAAAAAAATGGTATTTACAATGATAGTGGAAGCAAAGTTCATAGATCAACAGTGATACCGTTTGAGCAGCCGACCATTGATCTGCCCTCCAGGACAATCTTCTCCACTTATTTCCTTCAGAAGAAAGGCATTCTGACCCCTGTATGCTGCGATCTTCAAAGGACCTTTCCACAAATTTTCGAAATTTCCGTGCTTGCCTTTCTCCCCATTTCTTGCATCCCATTTTAGCACTACATCGTCCACCTCAAATCTATCCATCTTTGCCTTTCTATCATAAATTTTCTTGATTTTCTCCTGCAATTTGGATGTGTTCTTGAAGACTTCTTCTCTTGTTTGCTGTAAGTGGATCATTTGATTCAGCCTTCTCTGCATGGGATCTTCCTCACTTCCAGCCTCCTGAAGGATTTTGATCACCGGGGCAACAAGAGAAGCAGGAAATACTGTGTCCACTCCATAAACAAGCTTAAATGGTGACATACCAATGGATTTTTTGTGAGTGATCTGATCTGCGCTTTCACCGGGGCAACAAGAGAAGCGGAAAATATTGTGTCCACTCCATAAACAAGCTCAAATGGTGACATACCAATGGATTTTTTGTGAGTGATCTGATCTTCCCAAAGCGCATGAACCAACCTCTTGTTCCAGCTCTTCTTATTTATTTCCAGCAGCTTCTTGATGATGTTGATGAAAGATTTATTTGAAGATTCCACCAACCCATTTCCTTGCGGATGATAGGCGGTTGAATGACCCGAAATTATGTGATACTTGTTAGCGCTCAAATCTACCTTAGGCTGAAATAAGGTGAGACTCAAGGCCACATCAAACCACGCTCAACCTCGTAGCTAGCCCTACGAGGAAAGGAGAGGGCTCTCTCTGGGTCAAACTCGGCAAAAGATAATCAAAGAGGCTCAAGATGACAGAATTGATGACTGATTTTAGGCTAGGTATGAAGTAGAAAGAGTTTAGAATTGATTTTTTATGATTTTGTTGAAATCAAGGGAAAGGCAATTTTGGGTGCAGGGATGAGGCACAGTTTTTGTAGAGGTCCAGTTGGGGAAAGATAGGTGATTGTTTTGATGCCTTAAAGCAGGTGATATGGACAGATCAAACCGGTGAGGGGCTAAGGAGAGCAAGGGGTGTCAAGGATTCTCCTTAAACTGAAGAAAACATAGAATATTAAGCAAATTTAAAGGCAGAGCATAGCAATTTCATTGATTCTACCTTAACACTTCATTTGTTTAATAACAGAAGATTCAATAGAGATAATGATGCACATACACAACCTACAAGTACTGAGAGAAACACACCATCAACACATAAAGCCACATGGATCCCAAATAGTGCTGCAAAACCCTGGTCTTTCCTTTGCCAAAAATGCTGATAAAATATGTACAATATAGTCTCAAAGCTATCCCAAGAGTCCAACCTCTCCAACCTCTAAAAATGATTGAGAAATTACATCATATAGACCATCCTAACCCCTTTCCTTACCTCTAGGGGTCGAGCTCATCATTCTAGGATATTTTTGAACTAATTCTAAACAAGGAACTGAAATCTAGGTAGTCAAACAACTTACCCCTATATGCTAGGAAACTTATTCATTCATTTAATTTTCACCTTTAGTGAATGAATCCTCTAGAACAAGTAAAAATGTGCCAAAATTACATCACACACATCAAATTACATCAATCTGGGTCAAACACCACATCAAGAGGGGAAATTATTCATAACTGGCCGAAATTCTGAGCTGGAAGGTGAAACTTGTGCCAAAAACCCCTGTGTGCCGCGCGCTTGAGCTCTATGCGCCGCGCGCCTTTCCACCTGTTTTTGGGGAACTTATTGGCATCCAAATTGCGCTCAGGTTGGCTTCGTGGAAAGCCCTGGATGTTTACTTTCCAACCCAAGTGGAATTTTCCAATTTTGTCTCCATTTGACCCTCCAAAAGTGGATTCTCCCAGAAGTACTTCCTGCTGGTGCAAAAAGTGGCAAAAAGGTGATTTTCATGATGTTTTTTGAGCTTTTGATCACCCAAAACTTGATGAAATGCCTTGGAAATTTCTGAGTATGTGTATTTCATCATGAAAAATCCAAAACTACAATCCATTTTTCATTTTTACCTCCCAATCTTATGGTTCGCGCGCAGCGCACAGGGAGGCGCGCGGCGCACTAGGCTTGAGGCGCGCGACGCATAGAGCCTGGTGTAGCACCTTTTTGCAGGAGACCTTTGGAGGCCTTCCTGGTGTCAGAATCAGGTGCAGGATAGCTCTTTAGAATGGTATTTTAGTCTACTTTCCAACCCAGCTAGAATTTTTCAATTTGGAGTTCATTTCCCATGTAAACAATCAAATCTCCCAAGACTGGTCAAAATGTGCCAAATGAGGCTGCCTAAAGACAGAGTGCTGTTGCAGTCAACTTTTGAATGCCTTCCTCAACTCCAAATTGAGCTCATGATAGTTCATTAGAAATATCTTTATGTCTAGTTATCATTGGACTCATCAAGAAAGTCATTTGGCCAACCATGCTTGGAGAAATATTAATTTTCCCAAGGTCACTAGAGAGGTGCATTCAATTCTCCTGAGGCAACGGTATTTTTGACATTTATTTAAAACCATGATACCTGTGTAAAAAGTGAGGGAGGTTTTTCTTCTTTGGCATGTATTGGACAAAAACCTCTCTCATTTTTTCAAAAATTCATCTTTGATTGCTCTGAAACATATTTTTAGTGAAACTTGTCCCGATGTGTGAAACAAGGAATTTTGTCAAAATGAAGCAAAATGAAGGGGATAAGGGGCTTCTAAATTCTTGGGGAAATTTTGGGAAGTAGGTAGGGATGTTAGGAAGTAGGGGAAAGTGGAATCGTAGAGATTGAGTGAGGGAAAAGGGTCCAAAAGGGCAAAACACAAGCCCAACCTAGAAAATTGCGAGGTTGTAGCAAGAAACTAGGGTTTGTACAAAAATGATTAATTTGGGGGATCTCAATGATTAGAAGTGTTTAATAAGGTACATGAAGGATAGGGGAAGGTGTATGAACATATGGATACAATTTTTTCTAATGATTTGACCATTCAAGAGAAATTTCCTTCAAAACCCTAGGAGAGGGAAATGACCTTACCTAGGCGCAACTGAAGCATGAACAAGGTGTGAAATGACCCAATGGAACCTGACATGATGATGAAAACCCTATGAATGATGATAGAATCAGATGAATAGCGACATAGACTGACATTTGGGCAATTTTGAAAGGAGTGAAAGCAAACCCTAGACCTAATGCATAGTGACCAAATTTTGCTTGAAGACTCACTGAAATGACAAAATTTGACCTTGACACTCTAAGACCACTTTGTAAGAGTATATTGGATCACTAGAGGAAGGCTGGAAAGACTGACACCAACAATACTTATGACAAAATTCTACCATCCTTTTTCATTTAAACGTTGTTGCATTATCAGTGATTAATTTGTTGGGACAACCAAAGCGAGACAAGATGTTATTTTCGATAAATGAAGTGATTATTGTGTTCGTCGCTTGTCTGGTAGGGGTTGCCTCCATCCATTTTGTGAAATATTCCATCGCTGTAAGAATCCACCTATGCTATCCCAAAGAGGTGGGATGAATTTCCCCGATGAAATCTAATCCCCACTGCTGGAAGGGAGTGCTCACTTGAATAAGTTTAAGTGGCAGAGGCTGTAATTTCTATTTCCCTTCGAAAATCTGACATTTATGATAGCGCTTGACTATTTTATGTACATCGGAAAACAAAGTAGGCCAGTAGTATCCTTCTCTCAAAATATTGTTCGCTGTTGACTTCCAAAAAAGATTACCTCCACATTCTCCGCCGTGGAAATCCTCCATGACATTTTTTGCCTCCTCTTCCACCAGAAAATTTAACAGAATGCCACTGGGGTCTTTCCAATATAGTGCAGAATTTAAGATACAAAACTTTGCAGTCTTCAATTTGAGTGTTTTCACTTTGTTTCTAGTCATGCGAGGCGATGGAGATAGATTTTGCAGCACATATATTATATCAGAATATCATGGGGACAACACAAACATTTCAGATACCTGAATTGACGTTCCTTCCTCATTATCATCGGTCAGGGCAGCGATCAGATTTATGTCCAATGCATGCAAACTTGATTCAGCGATTAGATTTGCCAACCCCTGTCCCTTGATCAGCTTCGTAGGCTTTATCTCCACGTTGTATTCTAGCAAGGCCACAATCCATTTGCCTCTTCTCCCTTCCGGATTGGTCTGTACCAAAACATCTTTTACAGTAGTATTAGGAACATAGGCCAGAATGTGAGAATGTAGGATATATACCTGGAAATATTTCAATGCCTTAACCAAGGCTAGGGCTTGCTTCTCAATGATGTTATACTTTAAAGCTGCATCTCTTATAGCTCTGCTGAAAAATGCAATGGGCCTTTCATGACCCTCTCTCTTCTGCAATAATACTACTGCGATAGTATGCTCCGAAGCAAAAGAAAATACTATGAAATCCTGAGTATAGTCTGGGCTTACCAGAATTGGAGCTGAAGAAAGGGCCAATTTGATAAAGTTGAAAAACTTTACCGCCTCGTCTGTCCATTTCACCTGGCTATCCTTTTTAAGCATGTTGGTCATTTCTTTCAAGTGTTCTACAAGATTGGGTACAAAACGATGCAGAAAATTCATCTTACCATTGAATGATTGTATTTCCTTTTTGTTTCTGGGTAGATCGATTTTCTGAATTGCTTGCACATGTGTTGGGTCTATACGAATGCCATCTTTTGAAATGATGTGCCCAAGTAATTTGCCTTCTTCCATGGCGAACAAGCTCTTCTTAGGATTCAACGATAGACCATATTTATGGTATTTTTGAAAGACAACTGTCAGGTGATGCATGTTTTCTTCATCAGACTTTGAAAACACCATCAAGTCATCCAAGTACACCACCAAAAACACTTCCTTCTCATTTGCAAACACCAAGTCCATTGTCCGCTGAAGTGTGGCACCTGCATTCTTTAAACCAAATGGAATTTTGGCATAGTGAAAGGTTCCCCATGGAGTGGTGAATGTTGTCTTGTCTCTATCATCTTCATGGATGGAAATTTGGTTATATCCAGAATAGCCATCAAGCAGCGACATACGAGACGCCCCCACTACTCGCTGAAGTATATGGTCCATCTTGGGCAGCAGATAGTTGTCCTTCAATGAGACCTTATTTAGATTTCTGAAATCAATGCATAGGCAGAGCTCACCTGTCTTCTTACGTATCGGCACTAAGTTAGATATCCAATCTTGAAATCTGATGGGTACAATGGTACCTGATTTGTACAACCTATTTACCTCTTTTTCGATGGATGGTAGCAACTTTGGATTTATCCTCCTCAACTTTTGTCTAAATGGTTTTTGGTTGGGCTTGATAGGTATCCTATGCTGAATGATATTTGTATTATAGGTCTTTAAATCAGAATAATGCCAAGCAAATACATCTGCAAATGAAGCCATCAAACTGATATATTTGTCTTGATCTTTGGCAGTAATGCTTTAGACAATTTTACCAACTTTGGATTGGCAGTTGTACCGATGTTGACCTCTTCTACACCCTTTTCTGTCGGCTACAATGTTGGTTTGCAGGATACATCATCCTGATCAAAAAGTTCTTCTAGAGGTGTCAATCCTTTAGGAATGATGTTATTATTCTGTTGCATTACGTCCATTTGATTGATCTGCACTTCATCTATACCATTCCCTTTGTCTTCATCATTTTCCACATCGATTGAGGTTTCTTCGAACTTGCCTTTGTTGAGCAGAAAATCTTTAATCTCCTTGTCATCTTGAAACAATTGCCAATGTCACTGATTGTCTGGAATGGTTGGACGGTGCTTGACATGGATTTCAAATTTATTGTTGGAGTTCATGGGGATCTTCAAGCTGCTCACTGCCTTGGCAAGAGCATCAACAATACTATTTTGTATACTAGGCACACATGTCAAGGTGTATTCTGAAAATAACTTCAAGATGTCTAAAATTGTATTACGATATGCCCGCATTCTAGGATGTTTTGCTTGATACTCACCTTTGACTTGTTTTATTACCAACTCGGAGTCGCCATATACTGAAATCCTTTTTACATTTAGCTTTCTAAGAATCTTGAGGCCAACAATTAGAGCTTCATATTCAGCTTCATTATTTGAACATTCAAAGGCCAGCTTGTAAGAGCAAACTCTCACGCTGCTAGGCACTTTGTTTGGGGTGGAGAAAGGACTGCGTACCCAAATACCAATACCGGCACCATTGTTCCCTACTGCTCCATCGAAATCTATAGTCCACAAGCCTTCTTCGTCCTCTTATAAGTGTTGAAAATCTATTTGTCGTGTTTCATCTGCTTGCTGTCCATCGTTTTCAGTTGATTTCCAAATCTTTTGCTGCTTTTCTTGTCCTTCTCTCTTCAAGATTTCTCTAAAGTTTTTTGTTATTTCCGGAATGTCATCTGCTTCTACCATCTGACTATCTATCTCATTTAAACTATCTGAAAACAAAACAAAATACTCTAAATCTGTATGTACATAGTTAATGGGATCATTTATCGATTTCTCCTTGCTTGTGATCATATATTTCATCTTTTGTTCCCGATATAACTTCCTCATTTATCCAAACAATGGGATTGTTGCATAGGAGAAATCTAGTTGTAGTGTCTCTTTCAATTTTGCTACCCAAGACCTGGAAAGAAGCATGCCAAACCTTGGAGGAATATCTACTACCACCACATCCATCAGGACATTTTTCATAGGAAGCTGATCCAAACTCACAACCAAGTCTTTGATGAGACCTATAAATCTTACTCTACTGGAATCGAATGAATAGAGATCATGATATTGTCGAGTGATATCCAGACCAAGCTTATCCATGATAGCCTTGGGCATGGGATTGTGAGAAGCTCTGGAATCGAACATGGCATTATGTAAAATGAAATCATGCAACCTCAAACTGATGTAGAAAGGGGGAACCTCATTGTCACGAGACCCGCCATTTGATGCTGGTCCAAAAATCATTTCAGGCTGATCCTCTTCTACATTTACCATGTCGGGCATTGGGTCCAAATTCAACATTTTAGAAATTTGTCCTTTATAACTGTTGCTTTTCATTACTTCAGTCAAGGGGATGGATACCATTAACTTAGAAATCTCGTTCTCTAGGCTAAAAGTGGGAGTTCTTTCTACCTCCTTGACTGGGATCTCTTTCCTTTCCTCTTCCTTTGAGGTGGCAGGTTGTTGTGATTGTTCTGCAGGTTTTGGTTTGTTGCTCTCCGGACCAACCACCTCCTTTCCTTTTCTTTGTGTAGCTGATAAATCATTCTTTGTTTTTTGACCCTCCCTCTTTTCTGAATTGGTATGGCCGGCACATCTCTGTTTCTCAGTGAATGTAGTTGTTGTTGTGCAGACAAAGCATTCATATACCCCCTTTGATATTCTTCTGATTCTTCTTCCAACACATTGTGGCTAGCTAGAATAAAATCAGTGTCTTGGTGTGTAGCTGAATTCACTGCACATTCTTCTTCTTTGGTAAGGTAAGTAGGAAACTCATCTGGAATAAAGAGATGGTTTTCTTCACCTATTACATTCCCATCCTCATCTGACTCTAGTCCATGAACAAAATTCTGTTGCAAAGGTGTTTGTACCAGCTATTGTGCAGTCTGCTCTTGAGTTCGCTGATCTCTCTGTCTTATCCTATACTGTGGCTGCTGCTGACCATGAAAGTTAGGATTTCTCACTTGTGATTCTGGCTTGTCAAGTTTTACCCTTTCAAGCATCTGTTATACCTTTTTGAGAAGTTGATCCATTGCAGAAGATTCTTCCTTCACAATGGTTTTCTTCTCTACTTTCGTTCTAGCTCTTTTGGACAACAGGTTCACCTCAACGCTGACCGCAATTTTCTGCATGTCTTCCATTGTGGCTAGTTCCCTTTCTGTCAATTGATAAGCCATATCAGCATCAAAACCATCGGGGAATTTCACCATGGCTAGTCTCACGGGTGGCCTTAGATCATCTGGAATTTCATTGTACACTGTATTGAATCTCATGCAATAATATTGGACGGACTCACCAATGTTTCTCTTGATTTGTTCGTATTCGGGCAGAATTTGAAGAGGGTTCTTTTTCACTTCCCAGTGGTTCAAGAATGTTCTATGTAGGTCTGCCAAGGTGGTGATACATGTAGCCGGTAAACCTCTGAACAATTTCTTCACCTCACCTACAAATGTTTGTACAAAGAGCCTCATTAACATGTTCTCCACATTGATATCATAAAGTTCACAGGAGTCTGTCATTCGCTCCACATGTTGATGCGCAGTAATGCCGCTAGGAGAGCCATCAAAGAATGGGATTTTGCTTTGGTAATCAGCAGGCATATCATCTAGAACCTGGGGTAGAACAAGGGGTACAAAACATGCAGCCATGATTTTTGGTGGATTTGGCCTTGGAGGTGTTGAAGGAGTGTGCACAGTTTGCAAGGGGCTTGCAATTGAATTTTGGACCGGTGTCACAATGTAATTATCAATTAATCTATTAGCTCTCGCTGTTTTGAGGTCGAAAAGAAATTATGGATTGGGGATAGTATAATCAACAGTGCTTTCAGATTTAGACTCAAACAACGATATCTCGAATCGGTCGTCAAACACAAGCTCTTCAAGTTACTCAAAAATGTCGGGACATGAATGGGATTTGAACATGGGAGTTATGGTGCTCTCTTGCCGAAGGAGCCTGGGGATCAAATTGGGGTTTTCGAAGATATGAGGAGGATCCAAGTTTGGATTGGCTCTGGCATATCGTCTCGAAGCCAACGTGCTATTGAGAAAAATCACAGGACACAACCAACTTGCTCAGCCTTTCCAATCCTAAGCTCATCATCCGGGAGCTTAAAATTATTAAGAAACATGGGGATTTGATTTAAAACTTAGTCTTCCCCAGTATGGTCGCCACTATGTTAGCACCTAAATCTACCTCAGGCTGAAGGAAGGCAAAATTCAGGGTAACCACAAACCACGCTCAGTCTGGTAGCTAGCCCTACCAGAACAGGAGAGGGCTCTCTCCGGGTCACACTCAGTGAATAGATGAACGAAAAGGACTGAGATGACTTTAAAACAAACTATTTATCTTAGGCTAGTAAGTGAAAATGAAAATAATGAATGATTTTGTGAATGACTGTATTTCTGGGATGTTATGGGACCACTCGACTTCAATGAATAGAGAATTTAACATGAAGGTACAGATTATTTTGTGAGGCAAGGTAGGTTGAAAGCATAGCAATTTAGTTTTGAAATATGGCGGAATGGAAAGATTGATTAGGAAGTTGAAAAGGCCATGGGTGACATGAATCCTTTTCAACAGAAGAATGAACACTGTATATGAAATTTTCCCATAGGTAGAGCAATAGAATTGAATTCTACCTGATCTCACTCGAAAGATCTCACTAGAAATGAATACGAAATGAAACTATGGAACATAACAAGGAGATTTAGAGATTGATTAAGAAGGTGAAAAGGGCATGGACAACATGAATCCTTTTCAACAGCAGAATGAAAAAGTGAACATGAAATTTTCCCACAGGTAGAGCAATAGAATTGAATTCTACCTGATCTCACTCGAAAAATTTCACCAAAAATGAATGCAAAATGGATTAGAAAACATATCAAGATACATATGAAACATAAGAGAAACACTTGCTATTCTCACAACCAGAGGAATCTCATGAAACAGAGCCGTTGCATTTCATTAATTGTCTGTAAAAATATGCAATGCAGAAACAAAGTTTCTTTCCCACAGTCTCCTAGAAGTTACAAGCCAACCAACCCTTTACAAATAACCTGCATACAATATATAGAATCTGTGAGGAAGAGATATAATACCCATGGGTTGGGAAGTTACTCAAATCATTTTGAAATGGAAATGGAGAGCCAACCATTAGCTATAGGTGCAGCGCTCTCAAGCATGACATTTGGTTGGGGTGACCCTTTGCATTCTTTTCCCACTTGGATGGATGCCCATCTAGAGAGAAAACTCTTTAATGCCAGTTTTGGTGCCAAAAAATGAAGTGTAGATGACCGGGCCCACTTGGAGAAGTCGCGACCTGAAATTTCTCGAAACGGGAGCAAACTGGGAAAATTTTCCTCTGTGCGTCGCACGCTTTTCTCTGTGCATCGCTTTACTTTTGGGCTTGTTTTGGGGCACTTGGAGATGTCAAAAATATGCCCAAATGGGCTTGTTGGAAAGCGTTTCCTGTTTACATTCTAACCCCACTAGAATTTCTGATGAAGCTCATTTTCCCCTCCAAATCTTCATTCTCCCAAGATTGCTTTCTCCGTGTCCAAAAAGTGGTAGAAAGACCATTTTTGGGTGTTTTTTGACCTCTTGGAGACCCAAAACTTATCAAAGTTTCTAGCCCGGACACCAGTAGATGTATTTTTCGATGTTTAATCCAAAATTTCAAACCTTTTCTCTATTGGAGTGCTAGAATTTTAGCGCCGTGCGCACAGGGAGAAAATCCCTGTTTTTCACCCAAAAAAATTCTCTGTGACCAAAATTTGCCAAATTTTTTTGAGATTTGGGCTAGAAGTTCTCTATGGGGTGCTTTGCTGAGTCAAGGAGGCCTCAGCCAAGATCATGAGCCTATCTTTCTCTTTTTCCTTTTTTTCCCTTTTTGTGGCTTTCCTTAGTTTTTCTTCCAAACTCCTTATTCGGGCTCTCAAACTCAAGTTCCGTGCCCTGTAATGATGAGCCATGTGTCTTAGCAGTGTGTTGTCTTTTTCGGCCTTGTTCAACAAGTTGTCCAGGTGCATGCTGACTCTCTCAACAACAGGCTCACGATCATCCATAACCTGTTGCTCCAATGAAGTGAATTCAATCCTCCTCTGTTGGGTAGTTAGGCAATCCTCACAGATGTTCTGTAGCTCCATGATCACATGCTAGTCTTCCAGCTGTTTGTTCCTCTACTCTAGATATTTGATGACCCATTTGGCCCTCTCAAAATTGAGTATCAAGTCTTTGATGTTTGTGTCTTGCTCCTGAATAATCATCCTAAGTTTGGCATTTTATGCCTCTGTCTCTTCATCCGGAATGAGGATGACACCGGTCCCTTGAGCAGCTGATGGCTCACCCGAAGGCCCCTCCTCATGCATTGGCTCCTTAACACTGTCCTATTCCTACGTTGTTGATGCCGGAAACGAGGCCCCTTCCACCCCAGGTGGAGATAACACTCGCTTTGTTGCTGCAAACAAAGGCCTGGTGCCTTTCGGATAGCCTCTCTAATATGTGATGGAAAATGGCACCACATTGGTCTCATGGAGCTCATGCTGATGAGAAGTACCCCTATCTCATGTTTTTCCTCTGATACTACCTGTGGAGTGCTGAAGAAGTCACAGGAGATGAAGTCCTCCATGTAGGTGAAGTGCAAAGAGGCTGGCCAACTCATGATGAATTCTGACATTTTCCACGCTCTGACAAAATTCGAAACATGGCAAGTTCTGGAAACAAGACATAGCAAGAGGGCATGCCTGCAACTCCGTGAGGGTGTTTGGTTCATCCCTGACATGTCTGCCACTCGTAGGTCCTCCGGGGAGCCTGTTCTCCTGAAGTTGTATCACTGTGGGTTTCCCCTTCATAATCTGATGAAGTTTCCGATGCCATTACTAATGTTCGTACCCTGAATTTCTTTCCTGCCCTATGAATCCACTAAACTGATAGATGTTCTACAAATCTGCCACCAAGGGGACAATAAAATAGGGAGTATTAGGAGGGCAATGACGAAATAGGGATACGGGTTTAGAGGGGAAATTTATTAGGGATTTGGGAGTGTTTGGGGTGTGGTTTTGGTGGGGTAGCATTAAGGCACTCTTGAGCTATATGAGTAAGGGGAAAAAGGGATAGGATTGCACTGTATCTAGGGTAACCATTAGGGGAAAATCCTCCCAAGGAATTAGCTGACAGATGTAGGGTAGGAGCATAATTGATAATTAAGTTACCGTAGCAAAACCCTAGCTATTTTCCATTCTTTGCGTCATTTTGTGTTTGCTTGATAGAGGTTTTTTGTTGATGTCATGGCCACCAAGATATATTTTTCCTTGAATTTAAGGATCAATGATGAGATGGTTTATGGGAAATGTTGCAATGTTGAGAGCCAATCTACAAAAATTTGAGAGATTTGGTGCCCTTTTTAGGCTCACAGGACTGTGCGCCACGTGCTTTGCCTAGTGCGCCGCGCACCGGGTATGCGCCACGCCAGTGTGAAGTTAACACTATGACCGAGCTCCTGGTGCACCGCGCGCCCTGAGTGCACCGCGCCACATTGTGTGTGCGCAACGCACCCTGAGTGCGCCGCACCACATTGTGTGTGCATAGCACGCAGACAAATGAAACAGTTTGCTTGGAAAACAGGGGATGGATCTTAGTGGAGGTTTCTAAGGGGTTTTCTTAATAGATGTGGGGGAAATGGAAGTGAAGATGATGAGGAGTGATAAGAAGAGGAGAGGGGAAACAAAACCTTGGTGGATTCTTCAAATTTACAAACCCCCATTATCATGTTTGCTTTGAGGATGATTGGCATGGATGGCCAATATGTTTTGGATCTTACTTGACGTCTTAGAAATAGCTAAACATTGACCAAGTTGATTGTAGGAGAGGTGTCAAAGGCCTACCTCGTGATTTGATAGCTTTCACAAATATTTGAAACGGTTTTGCATTGTTTTTGAGCTGTTGGACTGTGTGCGTCGCACGCTCTTCCCAGTGCACCGTGCACCTTATATGCGATGTACCTGCGTATTCGTTCAATGGTGGGCTAGCTTTGTACGCGTCACGCGTGATGGGTGTGTCGCGCTCCTGCCTGTGTGCGCCGCGCTTCCCAAATCACCTCCCAACTCACTCAAACGCTCACCAATCTCACTCTCCCACTTTCTGCAATGTCTTTCCAAGTCTCCAATGGCACAATGGCTTTGCTTTGGGCCACAATATGTATTTATAGGCTTAAGAGAAACTGGTTTTATTTTTTCCTCTTTAAAACCCACTTTCTAATGTTGAGTTTTGCACCATTTTATTGACTTTTAAAGCACTCTGTTTTTTCCATTTTTTCTTCGAAATTGTGGCTCTCTTGATGAAATTTTCGGCATTCCTTTGTGGGGATTGTGTGACTAGGCCTCTGGCTTTAACATCCATGACTACATCTGAAAATGTCAACTGTCGATTTCTAGAAAATTTTGTCATAGTTGACCTTGCTTGACTTTTCTTCAAAACAGAGTTTTGAAGAAGAGTCGATGTCTCTTGCGATGATGATGAAGCTTTCTGGACCATAGCTATATAAAGTCTCCCCCTGGCCTGCATGGCTTTTTCTAGACATGTTTTTTCACAGATCAATTTGATGGTTTCCTAGACACAAACATAAAAATTGACTTTGTCCTGTAATATGGCCAGACCTTGTCTATCATGAATTTCAATTATTATGGACCAAGATGTGAACCAGAATGGGCCAGACATGAAGGAAACTAACTAGCATGAGCTTCTCCATCAGGTCATGGCATGTCCCTAGTGAAATGCAACTGGAAGAGAGGAGCGGGACACCTAATCATGAAATGCATAAAGAGTTTTGATCCCTGACGGAGGAATTGACCAGGCCAACTCTAACATGGAACATTTTTCTAATTGGGAAACTCAAATGCTTACACAATTTGGCTTCAAACACCTATGTATGACATTGAAAAGGATGATTTATGGTTCAAAGTACTAGCTCCTTTATTTCTGGACTAGTGTAGTAATTAGATGGTAGCCATTTGGATGCATTTGGACATATTTAATTGCCATAGGCAAGTGAAATGCATTCTTAACTGTCAATTCTTCGGCATAATTTCTTAGCCACATATGCATCAACTACTCCCATGATGGTTTACAAACATTAATTGACTACATATTGGCTCCCACCTTTCTTCTTTCTTGGACTTCGAATTTAGCTACTCCCATGATGGTCGACAAACTTTAATTGACTACATATTGGCTCTTACCTTGCTTCTTTCTTGGACTTAGAATTTTTATGTCTACCCATTTACTTGATTTAGTTGACCGATGCCATGTGACTTGTCTCTCAATGTCATTCCATGAATTCATATGTATCATTGATTTTTAGCAATTCAACATTTGGGCATATTTCCAGTGTTTGACTTAGCTCATGTCTCCAATCCACCTTTAACTATCCTTGGATAAAAAGCTTAACTTCTTGCTAAAATGTCAATGGGGGTAGATCTTTGAAATCTCTTATCAACTATGCTTCTCCAATATTCTATGCATCAAAATCTCATGGAACTTCTATAATTGCCAGGTAGTTCGAGGAAGAATGCAAATCACTCTCACACACACCATGGTGAATTAGTTTGAACTAGTAGTTGTCTCCCACCTCAAATATTGATCTCTTTTTAGGAGGCTGAAACATCATTTGGTATCCCAATAAAGAATTGAAATTTTGCATGCCTTTAGGCATTTAGCCAAAGCCCTCAGGTAATCTTTGTTACCAAAAAATTCCATCCTCACCATCTTTGATTTCATTATTAGGTTTTCACATGCATCTAACTTTATGAAATTCCCAACTAGTCACCTAATTTGTGCTATCCTTGATTCATTTGATGTGATTCTTCCACCTCCATGGAAATCCTAGCAAAATTTTGTTAAACTATAGGTGAATAAGGCAAGAGATATTGAAGGCTTATAATTTGAGTGGTTGACTCATGGCGTGAAACCTCTTGCCTCAACCAAGACTAAGCTATTTACCTGTGCTTGACCATCTTGGAGCAATGATATTACTCATCCCATCCACAAGCTTAGTCATGCATTAAACACAAGTACCTACACATTGCAAAACCATTATAATAGGACATATATTACGTGAGCTTCACTCCAGTCTCTTAGATGCCCATATATCAGCACATGCAGATATAGACAAGTTTTAGGGAATGATTATTGATTTTTCATTGAGATGATCAAATCCTTGACTACATTCTCACTTTGAGGAGTGTTATTCAGGGGATGGAGCATTATCACACAACACAAAAGCGTGTTGATTCTTTGTGGGTTTTAGGAACGTTTTGATATTCCTTGACATTTCTTTATATAGTGGCTTTAATAGTTTCATTTTTCTAGAGATTTTCTTTTGGTATTTATGGCCTATGTTCCCAACACTTCGAGTTCTACGTTGATGAACTATTTTATTTGTAACATTGATACAAAGGATGGATGTTGTTTATTTTTAGTCTTGATGTTTATACTTGTAAGTCTGCAACTAATGTAGAGGATATTGATTTTTGTTGAAAAATGAGTTCCACAGTATTATTAAGAATGGTGTGAAAAATAATGTACATCGTACATATAAATATGCACTATATACAATAGGTAAACCATTGATTTAGTTTCCTAAGTTTAAACGATAAATAACTATCCATAATAACCCTAACTGAATGAGGGTTAACAATTTTACCTCGATTTACTTCATTCACTTCATTCATTGTTTGCAATTTTCTCATCCCTTAGTGTTTTTATCGCAGTGCCGAGAACTACATTTTCTCTTAACATGCTATTCCATATACCTACATGGGTTGGTGCTCTTCTAATTGGATTCAACACACTCACTCTCATTGGAGTGCAGAGATTCGTGGTGCTCCATTTGATCCTTTTGAATATACTCTATGCATATATTTCAAGAAAAAATGAAAATTCATTTTTCTTATGTGACCTAGTTACTTTAAACTCTTGGTTTGCCCTATGTTGCAGAGACATTGTACTGGACAACGCCATTGAATTTATTTCACATTTTGTGGTTCTGTCTCTATCAATTTGTAGTGATTTGTTATAGATTCAGCCTCAAAGATGAAGGTCAGCTTGATGTTTGATGTTTTCTTTAACAGTTAGAAGGCTTTAGGAACAAGGTAGTCAATGAAAAATAGTATTTGTTAAAGTAGTTCCAATACTTTCTAGACTGTTTGAATCAAGGTGTTTCCAAGAAAACTAGTGTCCTTTTGATCTGCTAGTCCCACTAAGATTGGCAGCTATCTTAAAAACAAACAATCAAAGCAATTTGCAATTTCCTCTATGTATGACAGATAAGAGAGAAGCAAAGGACCAACCTGGATCTTCCATTTGACTCCATGCTCGATTTCTCTTCCCTTTGATAGAGCTTGCAACTCCTCTATTACTTATCCCGCCTAGAGAATACCTGTAGAAACAAAGTAACAGAACACCATCAAAGCTTCTTGATCTATTATATCATAAACAATGCAGAATCAGAAATACATTGAACATACAATGGGATTTAAAAATAACAAGATTAACAAGTACCCGATTGTATGGAGGACCCAATTATATGGAGGAAAACTCAAAGAACTTTATTAAAATAAAAGGGAGAATTACAACATAGTTGTCTGATCTAGCATCATCCTCCCAACATCAAAGCCATCTTCACCTCATGAAAATCAAGATCACCCAACGATGCAATGCTTCTTCTCAAAGACAAACTATCAACACTTCCTTACAAATTACAAAATTCTAGCCTCCAGATCTCTTAGATGAGGCATCCATTTATAGATGTTTGCAGAGGTGTGATTCATATCTGGGCTTTTTATTAGTGCATTCCACTTGTAGTTCTTAGTTCCACATGGAGATTTCTTGGATCTCTTACTCATCCCTCGGTGAATTCAGAGAATCAAGTCTCATAGGAGAAGTTTCTAGAAGATTCCATGAGCATCCACTTAGCAAACTGTCTTAGACATTTGTCCATTCTCACTCATCGCACCCCACAGAAGGCCTCTTTAGTGTGCATCACACCTGGCTAGTGTAGGAGTTAGTATGCATCTCACCTTAACAGCGGAGTAGTCAGTATGGTCCAATTTTTGCCAGTTCTAAGTGGTTTTTCAGGTGGAGCTTCTGGGGAATGATGTAATCAGTTGACTATGATCCTTTAGGGTATGAAAAAACACTTTTTGGGGTTAAAGAGCCCTTGGTTTATCGACATATAAGATTGGGGTTGTAGTGCCCAAATATGTCTATAATAGTTATCCCCTAAAGCATGAAGTTGTAAATCTTTTGATGTCAGCTGAAATGCTTTATCATGAGGATCTGAGGTATTCAAACTGGAAGGTGAACTATACAAGATACAATACAATACATCATAATCATATTATTTTCATGATCTAGCTGAGGCAGGAATTCCCATGCTCATATTTATAAATTCATTTTCACATACATAGGACTGATAGTCGTCTACAGTTGCAGACTAGTGATTCTTGGTATGTAGAGTCATCATCCCTTAGCTTGGATGATCATCTGTGTAGCTTCTGTGTACATTTTATGTCTTTATATTCCTGAATATATCATAGCCCAGATGAATGAAACTAGATCTGAGGTCTTCAAACTCATTCAATCTTTGGCCAATGTATAAGTCAATCCATGTGAAAAGACATTCTGAAGTCGAACATGGAAAGACATCGCCAGATTACCAGCCAATAATGTAAGTTGTTAATAGGCATGAGAGGAATCACTGATAATGATAATGATCCTCAAGGCACTGAAGTATAATTCACGTGTGGTGAATATACAATCTGATGTTGAACACCACGTAAAATCTTTTGGTCGAAGGACACTCATGTAAACCTATTGCCAGAAGTGAGAAACTTGCCATCGAGGCATGCAAGCTTCAAAGTACTGAAAGGGTTGTTTCTAAGTCAACTTCTTGGATAATGCACTGATATTGACAAGAAGTGACCCATCGTAGGAGGGCTTTAATGTATCCCACATCTACGACATGAAACATAGCAAATGATTTTCTTGAGGTGAAAATGATCTGATGATACAAGGTTCAAGAATGGTTGTCATGAAAAATGGAGGGTGAAGGTATTGTAGTGGATGAGGCATTATGTAGATGGTGAATTCTTTAAATGACTTCTCTTGAACATATCGGTGATATTGAGATGGATTGGTAGCATTAACCCCAAAATATGGATGGTATGGAGGACCAATGGTGAAATGACTAGTGAACGGAAAAACCCAACCCGACTCAATCAGGGTGATGGAGTGAAAGTGTCATGTTCAAGAGCGACTTGCTACCAATAAAGTTCTTCAATTTTTCTTCCCTGTTTTCCCTAGTCATTGCTAACGAGTACCTATTTATTTTTGTCAAGCTTGAGGAGGATAACATATGATTTTTCTATAATTTTCCATTCAGGCCCTATCGCTATGTTTCAACGAGCCTAGCGAGAATGAAACTTGTTCTTGTCTGGGTGGACAAGTTTGTCACTATTGTTTTAACGAGTTTAACGAAAAGGATAACTCAGTACTTTTCATGTTTAGAGAGTTTGAAAAGGGATGAGAAGGAAACTCTAGTAGTCCTTTTTCGTAGCATAATCCCTTCAGTTCGAAAAAGTATAAAATAATACAAAAGGGATGAATTTTCAATCACTTTAGCGAGACGAGAAAGACAAGTGCTTGATCTTTTTGTGGGATGCTGCTTCCCCTTACTTTGATGAGCTCAAAAGGCCAATAGCTTGGCAATATTTTCATATTTAACAAGTCTAAAAAGAGCTTAAAAGAGACTTTTTTTTTAGGAATGAGTGGCGTTTCAGGGTAGCAGCTTGTTCTCGGTAAGCTTGGAACTTCTCAAAACATGGCGGTGTGAAGAGGGTGGCTAACAGAACCACTCATTGTAGTTGTTCCTCAAAATGGTAAACAATCAAGTGGAAGCGTATGATCGGCCAAATCAATGGAGGTGATGGAAGGAACACAAGCAAGGTTCAAAAGGTAGATAGAATGGCAATCACAAAGGTTATTTACTGAAGGTGGGTTCATTTTTTAACGAGCTTGAACTCTGGGCAAACATGTGCTCAGTTGTGGGTTTATTTTTTAACGAGATTGAACCTTGCGGAAACATTTCTCATACTAGTAGTTAAAGATGTCTCTCGTTGGTAGGTTCAATTTTTAGTGAGCTTGAACTCTACAATAACATATGCTCATTTTCTTTTTATGTAGGCTAAAAACGACCAAACTACAAAGCTAAAAACACTAAAAAGCTAACAAACTACTAAGGTTAGGTAGGATGGTTTTGTCTTCTGTCTAGACAAAACACTTCCTTTGCTTCATCTACGCATTGCAGACAAAGGTGAATGGTGGTCAGACCAATCACCTAACCTAAGAAGTTGAAATTAAAAAGCTAAAAAGCTAAAAATGCTAAAAAGCTAAAAAATGAAATTGGTCAGTTTTCACTTGCATAAAAAGGTTTGCATGCCCTCAGGCATCGAGAAAAGAAGAGTCTCTAGTAACCATATGGAAATCACTGTGGTTAAGCAGGATTTTTTTGTCCACATAGAAGATAAAACATTTTCTTGGCTTTGTCTGCAGCACAGAAAAAGGTGAATGACATGTCAGACCAATCACTTAGCTTACAGGGAAATTCATATGGTAGGATGGCTTCGTTAGTGGTTAGACAAAACACTTCCTTGGCTTTGTCCATGGAGTGGACAAAAGTGAATGGTGTGGGTCGGCACTTCCAATCACATAACATACAAGGAAACCTATTTTTTCAGTTGGGTTTGTTTGCCGATGTAAACCAGGGTGCATGGCCCCTAAGCTTCGTTACATCCACCGGACTACTCACCACAATCAGGTGCATGGAATGAAGGTTGAAGAGACACTCTTGATGCAAAGAGACCATTTAGGGATGATATTTGACTTGGAGCTGCGTTTGAACTGAGAAATGTAAGATGGTCGATAAGTTGGACAATTTTGCCTTCATGCGGGAAACACATCACTTGAAAGAGTGTGGAAACAATAGCTTCCATTCTATAAACATAGTCACGTCCAAGGAGTAGATTGTAATATAATGGCCCTTGGACTACCATCATGTTCAAGTGAACAGTTTTCCTTCTCAAAGTGATTGGTAACTTAGGAAGGATCCCTAATGGTTGACTGGTTCCTTTGTTAAAGCCTAATAAATTCTATGTAATAGGTGTAAGCGATGGTGAACCAAGCGCTTTCCAGGCAGTTGAGGAAAGGATACTCACTGAAGCCCCTTCATATATGATATTACCAAATGCGACCATTTTGTAAGCTTATACTATGATCCAAAATGGTAGATTAGAAGGAAGGCAGGATCTTGATAATCGATTCCAATCGAAGGAAGTGACCAGACTGCTTGGAGGGGTTATCAAATAAATGGTTGAATGAACCCCTTAAACTAGGGAATTTTGCTCCTGTTGTAAAGGAATAGGCAGATTGCCCCCAAGTTCATCAGACTCATTATTAACATAAATAATTTGAATGACATTGTTCTCATTCTCTTTGGAAATAGTATCATCTAAAGGTGGACCTTCTGAAAGCAAGACTGGGTCATCTACCATATCAACCTATTGAATTTGGTCCAATGTGGACTAAAAAGGTTCACTCTCAACTATAGGCGTTTCGACTGACGATTGAGTTATGTTAGTCGGATTTTCAACTAGCGAAGGACTTGGCGAGAGTTTCTTGTATCTAGGTGGAACTCGCTATGGTGAAGCAGGATGTTTATCTAAGACTCTTTTGGCTTCATCCAATAAAGCAAAATGGTGAAGATCATGATTACCTTCACATAACCTACATGGGAATTTGACCTTTCCTTTCCATCCATTGACTTCATTTTCACTAGTTGATGGTGTGTTATCAACATGATCGCCAGAGACCGATGACACCAGATGGTGTGAACGGGGAGACCATTCTCTCAAGATCTGAGGGATGCACGAACATTCACAATGAAGGTGGTCCCCTTTGCAAATTATGCATGGAGATCTAGGTTCGGAAATTTCGGTGTGTGATTTTCCCCAGATGTTGTATGGTTGCCCCCTTTCATAACTGACTTCTTCTTCTTCTCCTTCCCTTTCTTCTTCTTCTCAGCTACTCGATTAATAACATCATTATTTTCACCAAGCGAAGAGGAAGAATGGGGGGGAGAAACAAAAGAAGTAGAAGGCGAAGGGTCAACGCTATTATTAACTAGTTGCTGATTGGATTGCTGAATATCTCCCGAGGAGGAGAAAGTACTAGGATTCCCTTCAAAAGAGATTGCTTGATTGGTAGAATCCATTATCTCAACCTAAGATCAACGAAGGAATAGGGATGTTAATCCGAATTTAATAAATTTTAATGATGCTTTGACACAACTTCACTTTTTCAATTTTTAAGAGTCGATAAAAAGCTAAAGATGTCTCTATTCCCCTTCGATTTTTAATGAGCCTGAAGTGACAAGTTCTCAGATTTTTAATGAGCCTGAAGATTTTTAACGAGTTGAAAAGGAATGAAAGTGACTACTCTAGAAATATAGACAGAGGGATTACCAAACGAATCGTAAAACTGCAATACACACCTTGGTGATAAATTAAAGAGAAATTACCAAGGACTTATCTACGACAGCCAATCTTCCCGAATGTTGTGTTCAGCGCATTGCAATCGATAGGGTGGCAGACATGACTTCCTATGGATAAAGGATATAAGTCTATTGTGGTCTCCCAATATATACTCGGTATGAGGAGCACAATTCCGTACTAGCATTTGTTGTATCAAAGAGGAGGAATCATCCAACCTTCGATGGAAACGATAGTTACTAGATTTCACAATGCTGGAACACATCTCTACCCTAGACTTCTAGATGTGTTGCGTTAGGTTCCAAAGCATTGATAAGTTCATTGAGATTTATTTTAGAGTTGATCTTGCTTATATGTTTTCCTTTCATGGTTCACCACGTGATGTAGATGTAAAATTCCTAAATATGCAATATAAAATGATAAACAGTCGTTCTTTACTTTTAGCAATGAAAATCCTAGCTACTAAGAAAAGAAGATTACGATTTCTTTCAAACAGAGAGCAAAGAGAACACACTAAATGCACTTTCCCGAAATCATTTTTCCCACATAGTCTAAATGCAAATGCAAATGCATGTATTTTTTTCGTTCCTTTTAATGTGAAGAATGCAAAAAAAGGAAACTAATTACAAATCTGAACTATTTTCTTCAAAGCGACATTTTGACAATTTCATTTCAAAATGAAAGTAAGACTAAAACAACACTTTTGGATTTCAAATAGAGAAATGATATTGATGCTTCAAATATTAACAATTCAAATCAAATACATGACAAAAAGTACAATCGACTATCTAGAGGAGGAAGACATTATGACACTCTTCTTTTTTACTAAAAATGACAATTACAACACTTTTTTGCATCAAAACGACAGTTCGATTAAGCTACTTTTTAACAAAGGATCGTAAATGATGGACAAATACATAAGAAACAATAACTAATCCTAATGAATGGAGGTTGGACTATGCAAACCAAGGAGGCTTCAACAATGAGATATTGATCACAAGCAGAAAAACAACTAAATAGAGCTGAAAACAAGGACAAAAAAACCCAAATTTCAAAGAGAGAAATAGGATTACTCAGTCATCACACTTGTGCTTCACAGAAACAGGGATGAATTTCATGTGCTATAGATGGAAGGTGCAATGCATAATGGCTTCCAGTGATGGACAGTGTGATGGGCCAGGGAGTGAAACTGAGGTGGCTTTTTGCTCAAATTTGCAACTGAGTTCAGTGACTTAAGTTGAGCTATGATAGATAGTAAAAAAAAAAATTACAAGGGTATAATCTTAAGAGGTTATTGAGCTACCACAAGGGTGTTTAGAATTCTTGTAAGTCAGATGTTCAGTTCATAAACTAACTCGGAGATTGACTGAAGCAGCATTCATCTATTTTGCAATTGCATGGCAAGAGCAGTTCGAAGGCTATCTAGCTAACTTCAAGCTCCATCTGTAGTTTATAAAGAAAAAAAAAATAACAAATAAACAAACTATTCACACCCCAGTGGAGTCGCCATTTTGCTTCTGGAAAAACTAGTGTCTTTTCGATCTGTTAGTCCCACTAAGATTGGCAGCTATCTTAGAAACAAACAATCAAAACAATTTGCAATTTCCTTTATGTATGATAGGTAAGAGAGAATCAAAGGACCAAATTGGATCTTCCACTTGACTCCTTTCTCGATTTCTCTCCCCTTTGATAGAGCTTGCAATTCCTATATTACTTGTCTCACTTAAAGAATACCTGTAGAAACAAAGTAGCAAAACACCATCAAAGCATATCCATCTATTATATCATAAACAATGCAGAATCATAAATACATTGAACATACAATGGCATTTACAAATGGCAGGATTCACAAGTACACGATTGTATGGAGGAAAACTCAAAGAACTTTATTAAAATAGAACGGAGAATTACAACCCAGTTGTCTGATCCAGCATCATCCTCCCAGCATCAAAGCCCTCTTCACCTCCTGAAAAGCAAGATCACCGAACAATGTAATGCTTCTTCTCAAAGACAAACTATCAGCACTTCCTTACAAATTACAAAATTCCAGCCTCGAGATCTCTCAGATGAGGGATCCATTTATAGATGTTTGTAGAGGTGTGAATCATCTCTGGGTTTTTGATTAGTGTCATTCCACTTGTAGTTCTTAGTTCCATGTGGAGATTTCTTGGATCCCTTACTCATCCCTAGGTGAATTCAGAGAGGAAAGTGTCATAGGAGAAGTTTCTAGAAGATTCCATGAGCATCCACCTAGCAAACTGTGTCACACATTTTTCCATTCTTGCTCATCGCACCTCATAGAAGGTCTCTTCAGTAAGCATCGCACCTAGCTAGTGTAGGAGTCAGTATGCATCGCACCTTGATAGTGGAGCAGTCATTATGGTCCAGTTTTGGCCAGTTCTGAGTGGTTTTTTAGGCCGAACTTCTAGGGAATGATGTAATCAATTGACTGTGATCCTTTAGGTTATGAAACAACACTTTTAGGGGTTAAAGAGCCCTTGGTTTATCGACATATAAGATTGGGGTTGCAATACCAAAATATGTCTATAACACAAGGAGAGGGATATAATCCCAGTTTGTTTTGTTTTTCCTCCTATAAAATAAACTTCTATAATTAGAAATGTTTGCGATCTCCAATCAAACCATAAGAGAAAATAGTTGGTTGGTGTTATGTTTTTTAAATGCACTAGGGCTTTGGATAATTTATACTCTTATATGTAAGGTGGGTAAAATGTGCTGAAAACAGTCACTGCCAATGTTGACTTGTGTATCCTTCTGGACAATTTCCTTTTACAGACTTGTTAATCTTTACATTTATTATTTAGTTCAAAGGCACTACAATGGAAATATTTTAGGCATGATATGATCATGTTTTTGTAATGAAATCAGGACATGAATTTGTTGCATTTTCACGTTAATTGGTAATCGGCTAGCTGTTGATTTTGCATTCAATTTAGAGTTCTTTTGTTAAAATGCATCCTATTGTTTCTTAGTAATAAAACTTGATGTGCACATGGATTTCTGTATCATGGAAATTGAATACTTTTGTAGTGGGACCAGGAAATGTACAAAGTTGGCTATATGAAATTAGTATGAAGAATATAGAGAAACACCTACAAGGTAGCATCAACATCAAGAATTTGTAGTTGCATAGAGAAATCACATAAGAAACATGAACATGACCATAACCCAATATTGTGGAATGTAGAAAATTTTCATTCTAAAGTTGCAGAGGATGGGAGAACTACAAAACATGCCCATAACGCAATATTGTGGAATTTAGGAAATTTTCATTGTAAAGTCCCAGGAGATGGGAGAAATGCTAAACCTATCTTTCTTAAAGAAGCCTATAACCTAGCATTGTGCAACTCAAATTCTCACAAGAACAACACACTGAATTGCATACAATCACCTACATTCGGGAGTTGCATAACCAGAATCCATAGACAGGCATCATAGAATGCAACATTCTAAATTTCAAAATACAACACCCTTCAATAGGGATTTGCATTGCCAGTTAGCAATGGCCTTGAGAAGCTTGGAAATAAGCTTAACCAAGTCACTCACTATAGAAGGCAAATTGAAATTCCTCGCAGTTGTGATCTTGTCACCAATGTATATACTCATCCAATAACGGATTAATTTAGGGTAGTCACTGAAACTTGAATTGTATTTAGAATATTGTGTGCATTATGCCTTGTAAAATCACTATAATCTAAAGAAGTGTGATAACTACTATATTTTTGTCTAACGACCCTTAAAAATGTTTCTGTAGATTTCTAGCTGCATTTATGAAATATCATAATAGGTACACTAGTGTAAGAGGTTTATTATACATTAGTAAAGTATGGAAGTGAAAAATAGAGGCAACATCCCACATCTATTGGGAATAGAGTAATGAATATGACAAGCAAATCCCTGCAAGGTAGCATCCACAACAAGAGCTCATAATGCGATGAACATCTCTATAACCAGATATTGTAGAATTTAGAAGATTTGCTTTCTTAAGTTGCAGAAATCAAGAAAACTTCTACCTACATTTCTGAAAGTAGTAACCCTATAATCCAACATTGTGCAATTCAAACTCTTACAAATAGAGATTGTGGACATGGAAGGACCACAGAGGCATTGTAAAATATAACAACCTGAATTGTAGAACACAACACTCTACAATAGGGAGTGGGATTACCATTGAACGATGACCTTGAGAGTATTACAAAGAAGCTTAACCAATTTATTCATTATGGATGGTGAGTTGATATTCTTTGCAGTAGTAACAGACATATCATGTGACTGATGCACATGAATATTTCTTTGTTCCACCAAGTTTCCGGGATTGGGGGTGTGGAAGTGGGGGGGAATTAAAAGGGAGATATGTGGGAGGATCCTTAAATTTTAAAGATTTTCAGGGAGGAAAGGGGGATGTTAGGGTTCCTAACATAGGGGTCCCCATCTCAAAAATAAAAATAAAATAATAATGATACAATCTCAACAACAACAATTCATCCCATGCAAATTCATCATTGTCCAATCTACTGGAAACACTATAATGTTGCCAATCCTGAAATTTGTTTAGCATGAGGAATTCTAAATGGGATATAGAATTATAAATTCTCCATATGATGTCCGATGAGTTTGGAATCACCCTCAAACATCTTGAAATAGTTTAAAGTAAACTGTGATATAAAGGAGTGTCACTTGAAAAATTTCACCTTACTTCAACAATGTAATATTACTATTAATTACTAAAGCCACAGAGTCCTCAAAGATCAATCTCCTATTTTTTTTGTTTGAGAGGGAATAAGTCTTGGAATGAGAGGATGGTGCGAAGGAACTCTAGTCATTTTGTGATATTTGGGTTTGTTGAAGTTCTTGGGAGAGAGGAGAGGAATAAATTTGAAAGAGATTGGATACTAAGGGTTATCTAAGGAGGCTAAGAGAGGTTATAGGAACTTGATGATTTGAGCAGATAGTTTTAAAACATTATGGGTGGCTATTAGGGCTTTGACACAAAGGGTTAGGGAATTTGTGGAGGTTCCCTAGGGCTAGGATGTCGGAAAGGGTATTTCTAGTTGGTAGGGTCACAAATTTAGCCAGGTGAGCTTGGAGGTCATGGGAAGGAAAACAAATTGATGGAACTCACTAATGTCAATCTTGTTTCTTTACATACTTTTTGCATTGAACCGAAAATATTATGCAACAAGTGTTATCTGAAAATATGTTATAACAAGTGTTATCTAAAAAATTAAAAGCACTGGAATTGAATTACAAGTACTAGAATTAAATTGTTCAATCTTTTTACATGTTATAAGCACATTTCATTGTCTCTAAAGGTCTAGGGCCATGATCTACAACAAGAAACTGTTGACATTTTTGGTGCTATGTTTTTATTACTATTTTTCAATGTAATGAAGGCCTCTTCAAATAATAGAACCATCTTATTCACTATTTGCTGATATAATTTGAGCCCAAAAAAAGCATTCACAAGTACTACCTAATTCAATGTCACTACATTAAGGAAGAATGGAATTGAACATACAATCGTGGTTGTAAGGAAGGGAGTTATTTTTTTATTAGAAAAAGTATAGATGACAGAGGGGAGACTATGTCTACAATTATAAATTTTCTAAACATTCACCTTAGAACTGCTGGAAGAATTCAATGAAAACATTTTCATTAACATCCAATGTGTTAGTGCTCAAATCTATCTTAGGCTGAAATAAGGTAAGACTCAAGGCCACATCAAACCGCACTCAACCTCGTAGCTAGCCCTACGAGGACAGGAGAGGGCTCTCTCCGGGTCAAACTCGGTAAAAGATAATTGAAAAGGCTCAATATGACCGAATTGATGACTAATTTTAGGCTAGGTATGAAGTACAAAGAGTTTAGAATTGATTTTTAAAGGTTTTGTTGAATTCAAGGGAAAGGCAATTTTGGGTGCGGGGATGAGGCATAGCTTTTGCAGAGGTCTAATTGGGGCAAGATAGGTGATTTTTTTGATGCATTAAAGCAAGTGAGATGGATAGATAAGACTGGTGAGGAGCTAAGGAGAGCAAGGAAGTCTCAAGGATTCTCCTTAAACTGAAGAAAGCATAGAAAATTAAACAAATTTAAAGGCAGAGCATAACGAGTTCATGGATTCTACCTTAACACTTCATTTGTTTAATTACAGAATATTAAGTAAAGAAAATGGTACACATACACAACTTACAAGTACTGAGAGAAAAGCACCATCAACACAAAAAGCCACATGAATCCCAAATAGTGCTACAAAACCCTGGTCTTTCCTTTGCCAAAATGCAGATAAGATATGTACAATATAGTCTCAAGCTATTCCCAAGAGTCCAACCTCTCCTACTGAATGAAAATTTACATATATAGACAAACATATCCTCATTTCCTAGCCTCTAGGGGTTGAGCTCCTCCTTCTAGGAGCAGTTTGAACAAATTCTAAACATGGAGCAAGAATCTAGATGACCAAACAACCTGCCTCTAAAAAGAGGGAAACTGATTCATTACATTAATTTCTTGCTAATTTGTGAATGAATCAACTAGAAGAAGGTAGATAAATGCCATGTTACCTTACATACATCAAATTACATAATCTTGGGTCAAAAATTACATCAAAGAGTGAAACTGGTGAAAACTAGTCGAATTCGTGAGTTGAAGGTGAAAAACTAGGCCAAAAACTGTATGCGTAGCGCCCGTGATCCCTATGTGTAGCGAACATTTGAGACTATTTTTGGGGAACTTCCTAAGATCCAAATTGATCTGATGATAGCTCATGGGAAATCCCTGGATGTCTACTTTCCAACCCAAGTGGAATTTTCCAATTTGGAGCTCATTTTCCGCCTCAAAACAGAATTCTCCCAGAGGTACTTCCTGCTGTGGCAAAAGGTGGCATCAAGGTGGTTTTCATGATGTTTTTGGACTTTTTGACCATCCAGATCTCGATGAAATGCTTCGGCAATAGCTGAGCATGTGTAATTCTTCATGAAAAATCCAAAACTACAATCCATTTGTCATTCGGACCTCCCAATCTTTAGGGTAGCGCGCTGCGCGCTACACTTTGAGCCAAAAAACCTCTTTTGCAAGCCAAAAATTTCAAAATGACAAAATTTTCTCCGAATTTGCCCAAATTTGCAACGAAGACCCTCTATCATGTGTTATGCTCAGCCAACAAAGCTTCGGCCAAAACTCGAAGTGGATGCGACCTCTTCAGCCGTTCTAGTGCTTGGCTCAACCTCTTTTTCAACATCTTCACTCTTGCTTTGTTGACATGCATGCGAGCCCAATAATGATGTTTCATGTGACGGAGCATATCTTTATCTCTATTAGCCTTTGCCAACAAATTATCTAAGTGAATGTTGACCCTCTCAAGCCAAGTCTCCCGGTCAGCTTCTACCTCCTATTCATAAACAAAATCTATGTCTGACATGGCTTTGGTATCAAGATGGCTGTGATATGTATAGTGATATAGGTGTGGTGGAGCCAAACTTCAATGCATACTCAAAACTCTCCTATGTTTACCAAAGCATCATACAAACTAAGCCATAATGATTGTGCTCTGTTTTCAATGAATTGGCACAAAACGGTCACTGCTTGACAAATGAACAAAATATAATGTGTGCCCTTTGAAATGTTGACTAGGGTTTACAAATGAGCATGGGGCTGGTTTTCATCAAGGAAAGGCAGAAAAATCTTCACCAATTACTCATATGTCCTTTAATACCCTTTAAGAAGATTCTTATAGGGGCCTACGGTTTCATTTTATTTCTTACACCCAACGCATCACCTCCTCTTCTTCAAACACACTATAAACAATATCAAATTGATTGAATGAATCAAAGAACACCTACTTGCAGCTTTGGAGGCGATTATACATGATCTGGGTACATAAATTTGATATTGGAATGAGTCCGTAGCACAAAGTTTCAATGCGTAGCGCACAGCCTGATGCGTAGCACCTTTGTTTTTTTACACTGGCCAGTGAGGCCCAGTGCGTAGCGCACACCTGTATGTGTAGCGCAGAGACCTAACGCGTACCGCAGAGACCTAACGCGTAACGCATTTTGTAAGAGGAATTTGGAGGCCTTCCCGGTGTCTAAATCGGGTGCAAGATAGCTCGTTGGAAAGGTCTTTGAGTCTACTTTCTTGCTCAACTAGAATGTTTTAATTTGTAGTTCATTTGAGTTGGAAAATATCAAATCTCCCAGGACAGGTCAAAATGTGCCAAATGAGGCTGCCTCAAGGCAGAGTGCTGTTGCAGTAAACTTGTCAATGCCTTCCTCAACTCCAAATTGACATTGTGATAGCTCGTTGGAAATATATTTGTGTTTAGCTATTATTTTACTCATCAAGAAAGTTATTTGGCCAACCATGCTAGGATAAATCTTGATTTTCC